>JAOWAT010049345.1:0-11509 GCA_028571025.1 Longipedia americana | reverse complement strand
GAAAAAATCTCAAAAATTTTGAAATTGCTCTAGTTTTTACAATTTTTCTTCAATTTCTTTGAAAATTTAAACTTAAGATCTTATGACACATACAATCAAATGTTATTTATGTCAATTTATCTCAATGTCAACAGATTCCTCAGAAATGGTAGGGTCCAATTCAATTGTGGACACAGGTTATAGGGTGCTTGAGTTAGACAATAAGCATTAGGGTTAAAGCATCAGGTGTCAATCAGAAAATTGTCAGTTTGGGGTCTACAAGATGAAGGTCATATCTCAAAATATGATGCCTTAAACCTTCTCATAATTTTATTTCATATCTCCCATAGCTGTCTATAAGGTTTTAAATTTTTCACTGCACCAGAATGAAAATGTGCAATTTTGACAAATCTTGAAAAAAGTTTAGTCTTTTCCACCTGATTTTTAGATGTTATATTAAGAATGTATTTCAAAGATAGAATAGAAATATACATTTTATGGCTTAAGTCCATTAAATTACATTATGATGGAGCCCAGAGAACTTAATTTTCTTTAAAATGCCAATTGACCCCAGCAGGATTGAAACTCAAAAATTATAGTCATGTTTATACTTTTAATGTTGGGCATCAAATTCACCAAAGTTATTACTGTAATAAGACAATCCTAAAAGAAAGTAAGTAATGGTGAATATAACAAAAATGATTGGAGGTCCAACATGAGTAAAAGATTGTAAAATTTTGAGCAATTTTCCATCATTCTTCAGAGATTCATAGAAATTTCCTCTTGCTTTGACTTCATCTTTTTCATTTCTGTTTATGAGAGAAAGTCTTCTTATTGCAGATTTTGATTTATTCAAATCTTTCATCATTTTTACTTCGCCATCTTGTATTATTCCATTCAAGGTATTCATGTCTAATGTAGAATTACGTGGATATATAATTGTATTCTCTTGTCCTTTTTCCTGTGATTTGAAAGGATTTACTTCAGTTCCATGATGATTTATAGTTCTCTCATCATCTTCTTGCCTCAAATTGTCCATTACAGTATGAAGTAAAACTTCAATAAAGGGAACAAAAAGATTGAACAGCAGCCAGACGTCAATGTACTTGATGTAGGCTGTTTTTGGTAGGCTATTTGAAACACTTATGTACATTGTTGTCAATACAAGTAAAGCTGTTAGATTTACAGTTACAATTGCTTCAAAGAAAAATGCTTTGAAGTAATTTGTACAAAAACATATAACACAGATCAAAATAGTTGGTAAGTATGTAGTAAGAACTTCACTCAAAATCCTTCTACCAAGTAATATACGGACTGATATTCCACTAACATTGGAATGTTTTAAGTCAAAGTTTATAAATTGAGTGTCTTTGATGAAATATTGTGTCAAATCAACAGGACCAAGGTATCTTAGTTCATCTCTTGTCAACCGAGCAAAGTTACCAGAGTTACCTTTCATGATTACCTGTACTTCGCAACTTTGACTATCAAACGGAAAATCTCTCATGTCAAATATGCAAATAAATTTGGTGCTGTATACTCTTGAAATTGTCATAGGATTATCTCTTCCTCTAAACATGTGAGAATTCTGAAGTTCAGACTCAGGGCTTGTTGTAAATGTTCCAACTCTGGTAGTGACTGCAAAAGCATCATCATCATTTATTGATGATAACTTATTTTCTGTGTTATGAAATATTATCTTGGGTATCCAAATTTTTCTCATTTCTTCAGGAGTTAAGGTATTTAAATTTTCATCTAACTTTAGGTTCTGAAATGTTATTCTTGCGTCATACCAAATTAAAGACAGCCTTAGCTGGAAGGTAATGAATGAATCAACCTCAGATATTTCTAAGATTTCCAGAATATCTATGCTGATGTTTACACTCAACAACTTTCCATGACCTCTTTTAGGTGGTGCAGGCACTTCTTTAATGTAAGATTCATCAATTAGAATCATATTGCAATTTATTTCATCAGTCTTATCAGGACAATCAACCCTTCCATCACATCTACTTTGAAGATCAATACAGGATCCATCATTACAATTGAATTCAGTTTCATTGCAAGAATTCAAATTAATTGTTACAACCTTTGACTGTTCATCATAACACATTCCTTTAAAAACAGTCCATTGATGCAACCCTAGTGGGTAATCCGTTGTGTCATTGCAAGTGGCATATGGAAATGTTCCCTCATACATTTCAAGCCTCCACTCAGACGTTGAATTATCCCAGAATATTTGTGATTGAGCAAATCCATAAAACAAATAATGAGCATTCTTAGTTTCACCAGTCCAGCTGTACTGTACATCAAATTTTGTTCCATGGCACATTCCTATTATATGTTGCTTATTAATGAATACAGTCAGTAAATCAATCAACAATGAATTAAAGCAATTAAAAAATGAAATAATCATGACATCTAAATTCTTTTCAAGTCATACAAATGCTCATTGCATCATCAATGCCAAGAAAATAATAAGAATGAAAAGATAACTTTTGAAGATTGCTTGTGATTCTATATTGTACCTAAATTGAAATTACCTCTCATTTGCAGCTTTGGTGTAAAATCAAAATCACAGAATGTGCAAGCCAAGTTACTACATTTCCAATCAAACCAAACATTTCTAAATGGCACAACCACTTGACAATTTTCTTTCCTGTCTCCATTTGGTTGACCTGGATGCCACGGTTGAAATGACTCTGAATTCAGAACATCAGACTCATCATTGACATTGCTCCAAACACCTTCTTCTGGATCATCCCACCATCCACCCCAGAAGTAGCCTAGCCAGATTACAAAATTAATAAACTTTTAAACAATCACAGCAATGCAAAAAAGTGACATAATATTGAGTTTCCAAATCTGAGGCAGATTATCAGTCCCAGACAAAAATTTGAGGTCTTTGAGTCTTAGCTCATTCAAAAATTTGAGACTTCATTTATCGAGTCTAAGTTGAAACATTTGAAGTCCGTGAAAATTCTTTAGTTGATTAATTTCCTCTTTGAGGAAGCAATTTCATTCAGTTTTTGAATGTTTTGAAAAGATTGAATCTTTTCATAAATTTTACCTCCTTGCCCAATTGACATACATGTCTCATAGTTCATAACTATCTTAGATAACTTTGTCTGTATTTCTTGGTTGTGTATTATAGCTTGTTGACCTTTTAGCTTTTTGCATAATCTAATGGAAGATGAGATGTTTCTTGGTTCTGGCATTATAACATAACCAGGTCTGACTGGTTTACAAATGGCTGCCATATCATAAGTAACCTCTGTCATGTTTGTATACCATTCGGCAGAATTCCAGTTTACTAAATTACCTCTGTCAAAGGACCTAAAAGATAAAGTATGTGTTCTTTTTGTATAAAAATATACAAATCCTAGCCAAGAATCTGCCAATATTATTTCAAAAATGAGAAGCGTAAACATCACTATTTAATAATAGGTGCAATGTAAAAAAATCTGGTTGATCCAGATGCTTACTAAGAATGTGCTGATAAGAATATTTCTTAGTTAATTAAATATTCTTTCTTTTTTTTTACTTGTTGCTAGAATTTAGATATATTTGTGTCAAGAAATGTATCAGGGTAGTACTTGCAACTTGTCCATTCAATCATTTCATCAGTTGTTAAAGTTCTATCCCAGACATTGAAGTCTGTTAATTTCCCAAAATGCCCAGAACATGCCTTCTTGAAGTCAAAATTACATCTCCCAATGTAAGTTCTATTATTTGCTAGCCAATCATCTGGTATGATAACATTTTTCAACCTAGGGTTATAACCATTTGTATTTGTGAATGTGCCATCCTGAAACATTGGAAATTGTGCCTATTATGTCTTTCTATTGTAATAATGTATTTGAAAGCATTAAAAGTCAAAATGTAATTACAGAAAAAATTTACAAAATCAGTTTCAAACAGGTGCAATAGGTGAGCTTGAAACATTTTCCGAAACATTTTGTTTCTGATGTTTTGAAACATTTTATTTTGAAAAATTTTGTTTCAGAAACAATACTTAATAAATGTTTCAGAAAATGTAACGAGCTCTGCAGTCGCACTTAACAATAGGGGACGGACCAAAAAACAAATTGCTCAAAACCATTTGGATGATTTTCTGACAATTTTTCCACTTTTTTTAATTTTTTTCAAAATTTCACTACAATAAGATCATAGACCGCTACTGGTAGCCTTAGGACTATTCATTGTAGCAGACCTTTACCCTATTGAGGGGGTCTGGGAGTTTTTTTATCCTCTTTCTTATGAAAAATTACTAATTTTTCGAAATGTTTAGCTCAATTGACAATGGCTATTTGTAGCTAGAACGAAAAAACCTCCAAAATTGCTCTGGAAAGTTCCCGCCAAAAATTCAAATTTAAATCATGAATTTTTTCAAAATTTAATTACACTAAAATTTCCAATATTTTGGTCATTTTCCTTGTTTTTTCCGGCCGATTCAAGGTCGAAAGAAATTCCGTCATTTTAGGCTATATACGCAAAGTTAGTCTACAGCAAAACAAAGCCGCTTTTTCTCCCCTTCACTTTTAAGCTATTCCAGTGTAGCACCGTAGATGCACGTCTGTCTGTTAATCTGACGGCCTGGGTTCGGATCCTGGCAGGGACTCAGTAAAAATTTTTCGAAAAAGTCCATACAAATTTCAGCCTACTTAGTGATTTAGAAATGCCCCTAGCTACTCCAATATTGGTTTTCCGAAAAAATTTTCTTTACGAAAATTGTTTTTGTGAAGTAATTTTTCATTTAAGCATCCTCCCGTAAATTATGACTGAATTTGTGTAATAGTCCACCCCCTACTACTGGAGCTAAAAATATTTACCAAAATACAAAATTTGGACGAAATTTTAACCCTCTGTCGGCCCCCAACTTTTACTTCATTGGAGGTCATTTTTGGCCACTTAACAGAGGTAGTACTCCAAATTTATAGTAGTGAAAATTCAAAAATTTTCATATTTTCATTAACTATGGCCGCTCTAATTGTGTTTGCCACAAATGGGCCAAATGGGCCATTTGCAACTTTCAGTCTTCCTTGACAGTGCCTGACATTGTTTCTAACCAGGGATTATGAAAAGATAAAGGCATTTTAGCCATTTTCTTGTAACATAATCAAATTGCCTTAGTTATCCTTTCAATCACTATTCAAATTTTAAGTTCTAAATTGTTTCTTTAAAGAGTCTTCCTTGAGACATTTCACTCAGCTGAAATCATTTTCCATTTTGGTTTTAAGAGTCTTTTTTAAATATCCAAATAGAATTGAATCAAAATTTCTTCTGTATGGAGAAAAACCAGTGATCAATTGATTCACCTATTCTGAATGCAGAAGGGAGTCTAGCACTCAGTTAATAATTAAGGGACAACACAAAACAAAGAAAACAAGAAGAAACATTTTGCAACAGGAGAAAATCCAATTCAAATCTCTTTTACTCTTAATAAGATGGAAAACTAATAATCAACATGGAAACTAATCAACTTCAATTTCAACAAATAAGTAAAAGAAATGAGACAGTTATGTAGAAAATCCCAAAAAATGGCCCTTTAAGGTCACTGTGTGCTAGCAATGATTCACATAAACGACATTGCCTCTCAAATTTTCTCCATAAAGAGGATTAAAATGATAAAACATACAGTTTACTCAAACATCTCTTACTTCAATTATTTCATTTTGAAAGCAAATACAGGGAAATATACTTAATGACTTACAATGATGATGTAAGATGAGCTTGTATTCTTATTGTAAGCAAAACAAACATGTGTCCATTTATTTGGTGTCCAAATCAGAAAACTGTTCCTGGGAATATATTTTAGAAGACTGCTTGAGTAAGAGTCTAGCTTGATTGGATTTCCAAAAGCATAGAAAGACAATGGTGTAGCCACAGGCAAGAAAAACAGATTAAACCCTTCTTCATTTCTATCTTTTTTGAAATCAGCTATTGTAATTAAGCGACTGGTTTCACTATCTGAATTTCCCAAAATTCTGAAGTTGAAGCGAATGCACATTGTAAAATCTGAAATTATGATTTAGAGAATGTGTAGCTTGAAATGTTAGTGCCTAAAGAGAATAATTTTACAATTAAGTGGGCGGACAAAACTAAACTTAGCTCCAAAACAAGAGGGGACCATATTAAATCTAAGATTTTACCAAAAAATAAGTGCTAAATAAAATTTTTTCTTTATTCAATCAAGTTTATCAGGTCACTCTGGGTCCTTAAAGTTTAATTCAATGAATTGAATACAATTTAAGTGATATTTGTAACAAATAAGTGACAAAAATGACATCCATTGAAGTAAACTTTGAGGGCTCAGAGTGACCTGAAATTTTGATATAAAGACTGTTCGGAAAAATTTGACACTGGCTGCTTTGCAAATATCTCACAAAAAGTTTCTTCAAAATTATAAAAGGGGTGTTTCAGAAAGCTCAAAAGTTCGGCTTTTAAAAACAGTCCTTACTTTTGAATTTTACTCCAGTTTTGTATGAAAAAATTGAACTTTTGTGAAGAAGGTTAGTTTTCAGAAAAACGCAAAGTCTGCAGAAATGTTTTTGATTCCAAATTTACCATCTGTAGCTTTTTTGCAGTTTTGTCATATAAATGTGTACTTATCTATAGATTTCAAGATTCGTTATACTAGAAAAGGATTAATTTTTTTCACTTAAAATTAATGTATTTTTTTAACTTTGGCACAAAAAAGAACTTGAAAAATTTTCTGCTCCATGGGGGATTCGAACCCACGCCCTTTTAGAAACAGGAAATTATGCTAATGCTACAAACAGCAGCACAATTTCCGGTTTTGTCAAAGGAATGAACAAAATAGAAAGAAAAGTCTCAAATCAAAATCCATAAATATATTTGAAATCCTTTGTATTTTTCATGAAAATATTAAAAATAAAGGAATAAATTTTGATATTCTAACAAGATTTTAGTTTATACTCTTCAGATTCCAGAGATATCGACGGATAGAAATTCCAATTCTAGCATGCTGAATCTTGAAAATCTGTGAAATGTCCACAAATTCGATTTTGTGATCTTTTTCAACCTACTTAGAAGTAAGGTTATAAATAAAGTCGACGGTTCTCCGATTTTCAAGGCGGTCTCAAATTCAATTTACTTCATAAATTAAAAGGAAGTGGTTCATTTCAAATTTGAAAAAAAAATGAAAAAATATCTGACCACAAGTTGATCTTTTGGTAAATGCAAGATAATTTGAAACCGCCTTGAAAATCGGAGATGGTCGAATTTTCATTGTAGTGTCTATTTATCGCTTTATTTGTAGAAAAAAATTGTATCCAAGAACGTTGTTGTGTCCTATCATTTATTGATTTAAATATTGGTATATATACTAAAATAGCAATATTTACACTCTAAAATGGACTACTTTTAGGCAGAATATCATTTAATTTTTGAAGGTGAATGAAACTGTCTTCTTCACATCACAATACTATCTAAAGGTCCTTTGAATTTGATATGCCTCCAAAATGCATATTTATTTCTATTTTCTTCTCCTAAAAAATGTTCTTTAACTTCACAACTGATTATATCCAGTCAGAAAGAACAAATTAACAGCCTTGCCAATAAGGGTATACCTTTAGGAATGGTTCTGATAATGTAACTTGAAAAATTCAGTGATAAGAAGGAAAATGAATGAATTTTGGGTGTACTTTGGAGTGAAAGTATGAGGCAGAGAGGACATTTTGGAGATATTTTTGGACAGGATCTGATATTGGAATTATTCAGGACTCTAAAAATTCAAACTAGAACATCACAAGTGCTATAGTCTATCTGCAATTCAACAAAACAGGTGCATCACTTTTTTCAAAGTGTCAAAAAAACTTTTTTTAGAATCAGAAATTAGAAGACATTCTTTTTCAATAGAATGAACATGTTATTAATGAAATCTGCATGGAAAGCCGTGTTTTCATACAGACAATGTGCATCATCAATATGAGATTCTAAAGATACTTAATATCAGTTGTGCATGAGACCGAAACAAGAAGATATTCTTCTTTCTCATCAGAATTACTATTAATTCGTGATTGTAATTCGCTTTTAAAAATGTGTTTTCGATTTTTAAGAGATAAAAAATAAAAAATTAGATCTGCTCAAAAGTTCAAGATCACAAGAGTCACCTTCATCAGTTACATGCTATGCCTTTATTTTTCATTTCCGTGATGAGAAGATTGAAGTTTTGATGAAAACATTAGTATTATTTTTTTAAATATCCTCTCAGTCAGGTTCTACAAAAAAAGCAAAATTTAGACAATTTAGTTTTCATAAGTAAACATCTTATCACAGTAACCAATAAATGGAATCATGGATAGTCTGGAAGAATTGTGGTACAGTGCCCAAAATCAAGTGATGGAAAAATTTGGAAGTTAATTTTCTCAGAATTTTCACTAATATTGTGGGGCTCAAATTTTTTCTCCAAGCTTTTAAGGTATTCAAAAATGTTGGGTTTAATTTTCATGAAGAAATCCACAAAAAAATTGAAATCCCATTTCATTGCCTTTATAAATTGCCAACCAACAGGAAGTACCTCCTAAATGAGTCCCAATTAGTGTGATCCCACTGGGGTTAAATTCTATACATTATGTATATGGAATAACTTATGTGACCCAAACCCAGTCTAACTAATGTAATTTTGCTCCAAAATTTCAAAATTTTCCAAATTTTTGAAATCTGCAGGGGAAAAATGACACTACAGGCTTTTTTTCGCGAAAATGTCACAATTTTAGGCTCACACGTACCATATTAATGACAAAATTCAACTTATTTTCAATGAAAGGCAGCAATTTTTTACCGTAATAGTTGTATAAACTGGTATAGTTTTTGAAAAAATGAAAAAAGTATGAAAAAATATCTTATTATTTTTTTTTCATTTTTTCCCAAATAAGCCTGTTCTTACAGAAAAAATAGGCATTTTTGCAATTTTCTCGGGAAATATTGAATTTGTCCCTACCAAATTTTGAATATTTAATAAGAATACATTTACAAAGCAAATGGACCCATAACTAGCTCCAAAAGTTCACATTAGTCATTTGCTATACCTAAATCTCACTTCCGTTTAATTAATAGCCAAGTGATCTCTCACTTAATGGTTTTATATGGGCAATAAAATGGGATTTCAATTTTTTGGGAATTTTTGCATGAAAATTGAATCTAACACTTTTGGATACCTAAAAAGCTTGGAGAAAAATTTAAGCCCCTTAATATTAGTGAAAATTCTGAGAAAATTGACTCCAAAATATTTCCATCTCTAGATTTCTGGCATTGTATATCATTTACTAGATTTTTGGACTGTTTTCTGAATTCAAGAATAAAACCTAGAAAACTAATTTCTATCCCAAAATAACCTTTCCTATGTAAAAATTTGAAACCAAAATTGCGTGTAACGCACAGTGTGTTTAAATAGGGGGGTAAGCAGCGAAAAGGGGTTTCAGACACCTAAACTAAGATTTCCAATTTTCCATTTTGTTGCTGTGTTCCTGCATTGAGAAAAGTTATTTTAGACTGTTTTCAATTCATATTTTCATAAAACAGAAGGAACTAATAGGAAAATTTTCAAGTTTAATGTAAATTCCTTGGCAATTGGGGCCCATAAATCCTGAAAAATTCACGTTTTTGTCATGGACTTTTACTAAGAAAAACTCTTAAACCCAAGACTGCTCAAAATGATTATATCTTGATGCAATACAACTTCTAGAGGTGGTCTGGACCTCGAGAAACCTCGAAAAATGTCATTTTTGGCTCTAAAAAGTGTCATTTTTGGGCAAAAATGGGCTAAATTTGATGACTTTGACAAAATACCCCAACTTTGAGTTAAACTATCTCTCAAAATTGTATTGTATATTTGTTCAAATCTACTTGGATTTCAACTAGTATATGTTCAAGACCTGAAAAAAGGTTCCAGACCTCAATTTTAGAAACTTTTTCAAAATTGCTTATCGCTGCATCAGAGCACACTGTGCAATGTTAGACATTTTAATCTCAGATTTAGACATTATCAGATTTCAAACTAGTCAAAACAAACTGTTTAATTGAATTGGTCATACCCATGAATTTGTTACGAAAATGAAAAGAATAGTTTTTTTATAATTGAAATATTTTCATAGATATCATTTTGGGTTGGTTTCATGAATATGAAAATCATTTGTTCAGAAAAAAGCAAATTAAGCTTCTTAAAATATTTTTGCTAATTATTGAATAAATTTGCAGACTGACCTTCTTATTTCTGAAGCTACTATCCCTTGAATTGACTGATCTTTCTGAATTTCTTTTATTAATCGGTGCATGAGAGTAATTCTGTTGTTGTGGGACCCCATTCCCATGCCCATCAGCGTCCCTTTCATCATAATCATCATCTTCAGAGAAGTCAATCACCCCTGGAGACCAGCCGTCGGTGAAAATCGGGCGGTAGGGAAGGATGTCGCCGTCCCAGTACGAGGATCTGAAATGAAATCATGAATGTTACACGACTAGAAAAATTCTAATTTGATTGAATTTATGACCAAAAGAAGTGCTTTATCTTTAAAACTCAACTAGCTACGAGATATTCATGATTTTTTAACAGCAAATTTAGGCCACTTTTAGAAAAGATTTTAATTCTTTTGTGAACAATATAAATCAATTATTATAAAGTTGGTATAAGATTAACAATTTTCAATTTTTTTGTCATTTCTATCACGGAAGCTCTATTTGAAGACATACCTTGGATTTCTCCAATAGTCTCCTAAAGCAGTCCAAATGACAATTTCCTTCTGATTCAAAACTTGTTTAAACATAATAACTGCTTTTCTTGTTGGCAATGGCGATACAACATCTTTGACCAAATCCTCTCCAAAGAGCTCATAACATTCATCAACCAGAAAGGCCAAAGGTGGGAACAAATGGTGGACCAGCTCGTCAGAGTCAGGGTCCTGAATTTCGCCTTGTAGACGGGCCTGAAAAGAGAAGAGCAACACATGACACTGGAGTACAATCGTACGCAGCAGTATTTTCATTCATAAAATCGTCACAATACAAAAAATGCCGAGGCAAGCAACATGAAACGACTCACAACACTTGCATAAAATCGAACGCAGCAGTATTTTCATTCATCCAAAGAATATTTTGATGGTTCAAAATTTCTCAAAATTCAAATAATTTAGAATTTTTCATAAATTTCAAATTTTTAGAATTTTTCAAAATTTTTCAATTTATATTTCAAATTTCGCAACTTCTACAAATTTTACAAACTTTTCAAATTTTCAAAAGTTTGAGAATTGTGAGCAAACAGTCTTTTTCATTTTTCATTCAAACGATCAAGCCCAAGAAGAACAACAACAATAAGAACACCAGTGAGTAAAAATCCCTGCCTCACTGGTTGCACAGGAAAAAATGCTTGTAATATGAGGCGTCCCAGCGGATTTCCGCGATTTAAAAAAAAATCTGTAAAATTGAGAAATTCCCATTTTAATTTTTCTGTTTACTTCATAAAATGGTAAAATCTGCAACTTGTTTCCTTCATAGCGCAAATTTGATACAC
>JAOWAT010049234.1:0-11509 GCA_028571025.1 Longipedia americana | reverse complement strand
TCCGAGAAATCGCGAAAAACGTATCGCTCGCGAGGCACCGGCTCTACATTTTTTCGCACCAAAATCCTGTTTTTTTTTCTCTCTCATGTAACATCGCCTAAAATAACGTATACTCGTAAACTCGTATACAAAAATGAAACTGGCTTTTGGTCTCAATAAATGAAAAAGAATATCCTAACACTGTTTTCAGATGGTTTGTACTTTTCAGTCAAGTGAGTGTTGTTTATTTTGTGATTAGATGCTTTCTATTATGGAAACTTGTCCAGTTTTTAAAATAATGTTTAAAAACTTGACAAGTACGTTGAAAAAAGTGGAATTCGAACTTCCTTTTCTCTGGAAAATTGGGAAACCTGACAGTGCTATTTCAATAACGAAATTTTCATAATTTTCACTCATTGTTTGTATGAGATACCTACATCAAGATTACATTGCTTCGTTGGTTTTATTGAAATTTGATCTCATTCAAACATTTTTGTTTATTTTGGTTTGATTTTCCATTTTACTACTTCTTGTGTTACACAAAGGGGCATTTCTCTCTTTTCTGTTCCGTAACAAATTTGTCTTTCTCAATCGTATTTTGTTGAGAACTGCAATTGTACTTGTGATACAGGAACAGTGTCAATGAGCCACTGTGTACGCAGTTGAAGAATAAATATTCTCTAAACCTTGTATTTTCCGATTATAAACCATGCTGTGTCAATTTGCGATTTTGAGAATAAAAGTGATGAATATTAAATCAGGAATTTTCTTTTCTCATTTAAAACTGCAGGGACCTAAGTAAAGTGAACCAACTGTATGGATTATAAAGCAACATTAATCCATGTTCTTGTACCTAGGTGTCTCAAATTCAGTTTCTCCAATATTCTTGTATGATTCAAATAAATTGAATTAACATGGGATTTGAAATGTAATTGAGAATAGTAATTCCTTAATTTCATTCTAAACATTTAAAACCTTAGCATGACAGACCTCCTTTTTTCTTTTAACCGGAAGTCAAGCAGAGATTGAAAGGAATCCCATTAATGTATATCCATCCTTTGGGTGTAATCACACAGCAAGATCTAGCTCATCACTATAGAACACAAACAATATCATAAGCAGTAACCCTCAAATTGGGTAAAAAAGATCGGTCGCTAACCTCTCCTTTAACAAAATTGTTGAGAAACTTCTCAGGCACCCTATACAATAAAAGTGATTATGAAGGCAAAAGAAGGATTTGAATGTGTCAGTCTCAAATCTTTCACATTGATAAATCCCTCAAAAAATGAAATTTTTACTACATAACGAATTTTTTCCCATGAAATAACTTTTTTGCTTCTAGTTTTTGCGCCAAAATGTTATTTTATGGAAAAAATACATTACGTAGCAAAAATTTTGAGTTCTAGCCGTTTTTCTTCCCCAACTCAAAATCCAGTCTCAAATCTTTCACATTCACCATTAGTTTTATTGCATAGGATTGTTGAGCTTAGGACCAATTTCCACTGAACTCACAGTAATTTGTAACAAAGCTCAGAATTTTATAAAAATAAATTTTTAATTTTGTTTATGCAGAAAAATTTTCAAAAATCAGCAAAAATCTTTCAAAACCTCTCTTCCCAAAACCATAAAGTCTGCAAAAAGCCTGTAGTGATCTGTGATCTGTCATCTTATGATTCTTGTCACCCAATCAACAATCATACTAATCACTTGCTTTGAGCATCTACTATTTTTGGGCCTTATCATCAAACATTAGATATTATTCCAAGACAGGAGAGAGGAACAGAGGAAGTATTCATATAAGAGAGGAAGGAATATTGTAATCTTATCAAGCACTTTTCATATTTCCCGCTAAAGTTACTCATGCATCATTTATCAAAATGGCCACTGCTCTCTCACCAAAAACACAAGATTTTTATTTTAACAAAATTGTGACAGAGATTCATGTCAAAGTATGAAAAATGGCAAAATTTAGGGGATACATTGAAAACCTAAAGGGCATCAACCTTTTTGAAGATGATCAAATAGACAGATCTTGATTCTAATCTTACTATATTGGTGGCTGAAGACGTTTATGTCCAAAAACAATCTTGTGAAAAAAGAACAAAGAATTTTTATGGTATACATTAATTTTATCATTTAAAATTCTATATGAAAGATTAAAAGTAAAGAAAGAACATATATGTGCCATGTAGACTTCACAAAATGTTTTGACTCTGTGGACAGATAAATGTTATACACTAAACTTCAACCTCCAGATCAAATCTGCATTGTACTGCACTATATTTAGAGTAATCTAAAGTCACTTATCAAGTTAGAAATAAAACTATCAGACCCTTTCCTCTCAAGGCTGGGCCTGCCCCAGGGCTATTGTCTTAGTGCCATTATATTCTCCATCTTTACACATGACTTAGGTGAATGCTTTAAATATGCTGGAGTACTTGGTGGATCCATTTTTATCAATTATATCCAATATGCCGATGATTTGGCAATAATATGAGAAAGAGCAGCAGAACTTAAAATTGCAATAAATCAATTATTTCAGTACTCTGACAACAACCATTTAACCCAAAATGGTTTTACTTATCAAAACGGATGCTGAACATCAATACCAACTACTATTTTAGAAATAGATTCCTAACAGAGATTCTTGGTTTGGACGACAGAGACTTTTGTGCAAATGGCAATTTTTACTGCTAAGTGCAACCTGGATGTATTTTATGGCATACAAATGTCTGAAGGATATAGTTTTTAATGAGACTTAATTTTAAAATTTTCTTTACAAAAGTAACTTGCCAAATTTTAATGAAGCAAATTTGAGGCGTCACAGCGGATTTTAAGTTTGAGGAAAAATTAATGAAAGTGAGAAAAATGTGGTTTAAATTTTCATCTTACTTTTTTGGCACACTTTTTGGTCACTTTCTGAGTCTGAAATTTTGCAGAGGGTTTCAGAATATCCGATAGATTTGAATGAACTACCGCTTAGATTTTGAAAAATTTTGCTTACAGACTCAAAATCCCATGGAACGCCTCATTTTAGGTTAAAAGAGTGCCAAATTCGAACCCAAATTTACTTACAATAAAGTTTGAATTCCTTAGTTTAAGCAAGAATCCTGTCTGTGCGTGTTCAGACTATGTACGATGGGGCATTGATGTATTATATGTATCATAGCAAAGTAACTATTCTTCACTGGATTCACAAGAAAGTAAAAGCTTTGTTATGAGGCAAAAGGACTTCAATGGCCCACCGTGCGATGGTGCTTAGTCTGATCTTTTCATTGATATATTTTTTGCCTGTTTAGATTGGACGAAAAGAACCCAGAAAGAAGAAGAAGTATCCTAAAAAAGATTATAATGGAAAATAAATCCATTTATTTTCTCAAAATTTTTGGCAACTGAACTTGAAAATTTCAAAATGAAATTCTGCTCCAAAAAACTTTTCAGACGACTTTAAATCGATACTTATTCTGAAGACAACTCGGTGAAGTTAAGTTTTCATTGCTTACATCACTCACAAAAATGTGGCTTTTCACAGAGTTTCTAAAATAAGATTAGGTTCATAAATTTCAGTAAAATGTGGCTTTTCATGAAGATTCTGAAACAAGATTGAATGTGGCGTTTCATTGAGCCTTTCAAATTTGACAGAATAATATGAAGGTTCATGTTCACTATGGCAAGCACAAAGATTTTCAAGAAATGGTCATCTTGAAATATAATTTTGAGCAAAAATGCAAATTAAATATCATCATAGAACTTTTTTCAGTAGACTTTTGTCCATAAGACTAATGTGTGCTGAGAATAGACTACAACAAAAATGCCATTCATGTCTGTGCTTCCTTTCCACACAGAAAAATAATTAGATGGTTTTTGGACAAATCCCTCCCCCCCCATGATTAAAAAATATATTGCTGAAACCATTTTTTTCTTTAATTTTTCAATATCCACTCAAACCTTCAACTAATGATTTTAGAAGCCACTTCCTCTATATCAATAGAAATAGTAAATCAATCCACCCTCATTTAATTGAAACAGATGAAGTAATGGTATGGCGCCTTATCTGCCTCTTATCATTTGATTAATGCCTCATAAGTCAAGTAAAAGTGTTGTGTCAAATAAGTTGTTGTACTTGATCAGAAATCTAATTATAATCTGTCTAGACAAAGCATATGTGGGTCATCTAAGTACAATTGTCGGGAATGACAGGGAAGTATTCCAAATGCCACCAACATGTTGTGTTGTGAAGGGTAAATTTTTTTCATTCTTACCTATAAAAAGATTGAAAAATACAAATGAATTTTTGCTCCTATCCACCAGAGACAGCAGTAGAAAGAAGTTTGTGTTTCTTTTCTGGTTTTTTGGTTCTTCTTTTTCTGCTATTTCTTAATTATAGAAATTTAAGTTGCATAAGACTCCAGGTAAAAATTGAACCTTCTTGATTTCTCGTTTATTTCATAAAAATGATGTGAAATATTTTTCTATCCTCCCCAACTAGTGTGTATAAAGCCAAATACATTTCAAAATCTATTTACACAAGATCAATCAATATTTTTATGACAGTCAGAAGGAAAAGTCTTTATAAGCAGTATTTATTATTTCGAAAGATCTCTTAAAGTTTTATTGGCTTCTATCTTTTTAGAAAGAGGATTTAATTGTAATATATTATCACTTACCAATGCTATATGACATATCTTTTGAATCCCATATTAATGATACATGTTCATTCAATGTACAATCAAGCACGGAATCCGTGCACCCAGACCGACCATTTCTTCTCATTAATGCAAATAGATTCTCATCTCTCACACTCTTGCATGGGTAATCTTTCATACTTTTTCATGTGTAATCTCTCACACAAAATCTTGTATGAGAGAGTAAGATATATCTCACAATCTAACATCTATCAAACTTGAAAGTATCTCACACACTTCAATCTCATTCAATCTCTTTTAATACGAATGGATTGGTATTAATACAAACAAATTCTTTAAAATACATACTGATTCATATTAACATGAATCTCCTTTTCCTTCTCCCCCGTCATCATCAGCATCGTCATCTTTTTCTCCATCATCATTGCCATCATCATCATCAATTTAATCTGTTGCATCCTTGTATCATTGACCGAATTCAAAGAGTCCCCCCCCCCCGAGAAAAAAATGAAGGTTATGAAAAGTGATTCCATGAGACCAACCCTTTGTAGAAGGTGGTTGGTTCAAAAATGTGGCTCTCCATGAATATTCTTAACAACATGCTAATATTAAAAGAAAATGTGTTCCACTTTCAGATGCATAATTTATATTTCCAAAAGAATTTTACAAAATTTTTTCATTACAAAAACAGTAATTTTCAAAAACTTTTTTGGCGCTTTGATATTACTAATTTTCATTTTCTTAGAAAACGTTGTATCCGATGACTATTTACAATAGTCTATGTTTTTCATCAGGTTCTCCACATTCAGTCCTTGATCTACTCCACTCTAATTCTGTTGCAAGTTTATGATCAGAAAAAAAGTAGAACAGGTCAGCAATAAAGATAGATATCAAGTTATTGAATCGTGATAATACCTTTAGAGCAGAACCTGAGTTATAAAGCATTATATTGACAGTTTCAGATCTTTCTTACTTTCAGATATATATTATTTGATTATGTTAGGAAGAGAGTAATTCATGAACTTTCAGTAGGTGAGTAGTACATTGAAATAAGATATCACAAATCTAATGCTAAACATAATTTTATAAATATCTTGTAATATTCTCTCAAACAATCATTGTTCTTTTTTGTTCAATCATTTCAAAATTTTAATGCAGAATGATATTAAGTAGCTACTCAAAATTAACCTATGATTATGAATAAGACATTTTTGCAACATTTGTTAACCAATGGTGGAAAAAGAGGTATTTTGCATATATTTTTTTTTGTATAAAAAAGGCCTGGGAAAAGTATTTTGCAACTCACAACACTTCAATATGAATATGATGAAACAATCTTTTTTGCAAAATATTTATAAATAAAATAAGGTATTGCTTTATAAAAAAAGTGTCCTTTTCGTACAATTTTCAAAAGTAGGAAATTGTTGCATTTTAAAGAAAAATCGACTTTAGGGATTCTCTTTTTGAAAAGTGTTAAATCTGAGAAACAGATTTATCTTGAATCTAAAATCTTGTGAGAGGAAAGACAAGTCAACCAAGACAACATTTTAGCATAGAGAATGAGGTTTTATGCACACTTGAACACTTGGAAGTAGACTGTTCAAAAAGATCTTATGAATCAAGGTGCTGGGCTAATGTAATTCCAAAAACACCTTTAATTAAAAAATCAATTTTGACCATCCTACCACCACATGATTTTTGGAGAATTTTTTGCAATTCTTAGCAATACCAGAGGACACTCTGGTTGGAAGATTTTTGGACTGTGGGAAAGCTGAAAACTTTCAGATATCTTAATTCCATTACAGATTTGATTGAAGCAATATTTTCCAAAGAACTACATATCTAGTGAAATTAAAGCCATGGTTCTTTGGAAGTGTCGGTTTCCTACTATTAGAGGAGGGAACAGAAATTCTTAGGGAATTTTAGACCAATTTCCTTCCTCCATAAGATGACGTTGTATCCTGAAATATGGTTTGAATTCATAGTCAATCCCCTACTTTACACTTTCACCAGTGTGACCAAGTATGCTTGAAATTTAGACTGAGAAATGGTTTATGTAAATTAAAACGGATTTTACAAGAAAACTGCTTTGCTTTGCAGGCTTTTTCCACATTAAGGGCTGGATTGATTTTTTATTTGAGTTTTAGGATCCAATTTTTTTGCTAAATTCATAATATTAACTAAACTTTAAAGATTTCTCATCATCCAAAATGTTCGTATTTCTGAGTTCTTCCTTAGTGCTTAGCAAAGCATATAAAATGTTTCTGCGAAAACTAATATATTTACCAAAATTTTGAAATGTTGCAAAATTACTTAAGGGCCCTTTGAATAATATTTATGAAAATGCCTGCATTGGCATAAGGGTTGAGAGCCTGCTTTGGTTGATTTGAATTTGATGCAGTAGTCGTTCTTTCTGTGTTTCATCAAAGACATATTTGAGGTGTCCTAGCGGATTTTAAGTCTGCGGAAAAATTAGCAAAATTAAGAAAATCGCATTTTACTTAAAGAAATTAGGGTATTTCACCCAAAATTAAATTGCGCGATTTTTATCAGAGAACCAACTTTAAAAATTTCAACATTAGATTAGTAAGATAAACACGTTTCATAATTTCAAAAGTTTCATAGAGGAAGTTTTGTTACACGCAAACAAAAATCTGCATAGAAAACTACGGGAAACAGTATAAAACACCATGAACTTTAGTGTGAGGTAGGTTCATGTTGCTATGAAACATTGTTGAAATTTTAAGAACCGATTTGGATTCTAAAGATCAAAATCTTTAAGAAAAGGTGGTACTCATAAAAATCTAGGATCCTGTGAAACAACCTAATAAAATGAAAATATTAGGCCATTGGCACAATTTCTGGGCATTTCTCAATTTTTAAAATGATTTGTCTCAGACTTAAAATCCGCTAGGACGCCTCATTTTTGTTTGAAACTGAAGAAAAAGAAAACAATTCTGTTTCAGTGCCAAAAAACTATCATTTATTTTACTTCCTCTGTTGAAAAGGCTTATCTGCAAATGTTTTTTAGGGGATGAAAATGAAGTTCATTCAAGATTTGAATATTGCAATGTCATTACAGTATTGTTCTGATAATAGACTTAAACAATTCTATTTTTAAGGGTGATTCACTCTTTAGGGAAAATGTCTGTAATTAGAGATGATCACTAACTTTCCGTACACCCCTATTTTTACTAGCATAAAATGCAAAAATCTATCCTACACTACTCAACACATCATGCATTAATTATGGATACACCTTTTCTATACCTACTTATAAAATTTTATCTCAAAATTCAAGAAAATGAGCAAGCCCAAGTATTTTGAATTAGTGAAGACTTTCAGGCTAGCAAGGCCAAATGTCAAAACTTTAAAGTGCTTGTGCTGGCTCAATTTTCAAGATAAATCAAAAATTTAAACTGCATTACTAATCATTTTTAATATATGTCCTCTTCAGCAAAATAACATTTTATGATTACCCCTACTGTAATGAGTGTTGTTCCCAACAATGTTTGTTACCCGAGACATTGTTTCCCGGATATTTTATAATTTATATAAAAATTCACAAACATTGTCAATTACTCACAATTAAAGTATACTAAAACATTCACTTGTGAAGAGTCAATTTTCCTGAATGAAAATGCTGCTTAATACGCTTGACTTTCCTACCAATTTGTTGAGCTTAAGAATTTTGCCTAATCCAAGTCAAAATGAGTAAATGATATTTGAAATAGTTTTTACAAAAAAGATTCTTTCTTCCATGCTGGCTTAGCAACAAGATTTTCATCTTATATAATAAATTGACCAGATGTTGCTTACTGAATTGGACAGAGAAGTCATATCTTCGGGTATTTGAGATTATTTTTATGATGTTTGATAACGCTTTTGTGTCCCTATACTCACCTCAAGTGAAAGGCATGCATAATCAAACATTTGAAAAATAGACACTGCATTGGTGCTTGAAAGAAATCAATTGAAATATTAAAGAAGGAAAAATATAACAGTCACATTTCAAGTATTGTTTTATTAATTTGAAGATCATGCATCAACTTTTATCTTAGACTTTTTAGCTTTTGACGAACCAAATAAGTTTAAAAGTCAAAATGGGTCAATTAAATATCAATGCTTTCTTGCTTTTCTAGTTCGGCCAATGCAAGATTTTGCTATTATTCTCAAATTTGTTCAGTTCGTGTCCCCCTGAAGCCATTTATATCTGTTTGTCGACAAACATTTGCTAAACTGTGAAAGATTGTTCTGTTGTGCTTCTCCAGGCTTTCTTTTTGCCAATTATAAAGACCAATTTTAAACCTTTGAGTTTTTGTAGCTAAGTTTTTGAAGCTGAAGTTTTGAAAATATTTTGTCATTTTTGGCAAATTTTAGTACATCAGAATTCCTCAAGAAATAACTTTTTTGGAAATTTTCTGAGTTTTTCGGGAAATTTCTGGAAAATATCGAGTTTTCGAGATTTCGACGCTGGATCTTTCATAAATTTTGACGAAAATAAAGCCTGTTATGCTGCCCCTTTGGAGAATGAAAGGGAAAACCGCTAAGAGGCAAAGAAAAACAAAACAAAAACAACATTTTTATCAAGAAATATTGGTTTTCTCTTCCTTTTTGTTTCCTCTCACTTTAGGGTCCAAGAGGAGGAAAATGAAATTTGTTTCAAATTTGTTTCAAATTTGTTTCAAAAGTAAGTTATACCACTGCCTCAAGAATTTATTTTTCCTTTTTTTTCTTTTCAATACCAAAACAAATTTTGCAATTTTCAAAAATTTTACCATGTTGTAGCAAAATTTCCAAAAATTTTGACAAACTCATACAAATTCATAGAGTCATTCTGGTTTCTATCTCATTGCAAATCTCCAGGATGCTCTTAATTTTTATGGATTTTGATATTTTGTAAATAAGATAAGTCCTAAATCCATTTACAATCCACGTTTTGCTGTAAATGGATGATTTTAAGTAAGTTTTTTAGGGTATTCAAATTTTCAGCTCTATAAAAGTTCTTTGGAACACCTCAAATGCAAATGCTAATTTCCTCAATTTTTCATTTCCCTTTTATAATTTTTTATGGCACATGGATGCAACTGTGGTGCCAGAACTTATTCACTTCTCTTTTCTTTCACTATTATATCTGGTTTTTAGCATTTTGAATTTTGAAATTGCATTGCATGTTGCCTTATCATGCTAACAGCAGAGAGAAAGAGAGGAGAAAAGGGATTCAGCACACAAACCTGAGAGAGGAAAAAGAGAAATTTTTAGGGATTATAATTGTCAAAAACATTCTTGATATATCCTTTTTATTCAAAAGTAACACTTAAAAAGATTTTTTACTCATACTGTGTTTCAGTCTTAGGATACAAATACAAAAATCTCTTTCACAACAATGGAACAGCAAAAGTGCGATTTCTCCAGAAAGGTGTTACCAGGATTTAAGTAAAGGTTGTGCCTAACATGTGGTACCAATACCTACCAAATCCACCCAAAAAGCAAGAGCTAGATGGATAGTTCACAAACACTTTTTCTTCCTGAACTCACTATGACAAAAGAAAATTTTAACCCTGATCCAGATGCGCTAATAAGGTTAGATAAACCATCGCATCTGTCAGAGGGTTAAACTTATTTCCATTTTGTAAATTCTACAATACTAACATAAATTCTATCAACACCTCAAATAATTCTTGACAAGTTTAGGAAATTATTTTTCAAGTATTCTTGAAAATATTCTGACATTATCATGATGAAATTGTCATTTAATTTTTCTTTTAAGATGAGTTTAACTTTTCAAAATGAAATAAAATTACCAAATAGTAGTTCAGACCGAAAATGGGTGTGGGTTGTGGAAATGAGATGTGGAATTTTGTGTAACTGTGGAACTGTCTGGAACCATGGACTGTGCTGCATCCAACAGGAGATAGAATCATCAGCATGAGGCAAAAACGCATCTCGACTTAATCATGGAGTGCCAGTTCATAACAACTACAAATACATTTTTGTTACTCATCTCCAATAAAAATAAATTTGAGATTAGGCTCCGAACTAATTTATGCAGTCAATTCTTTAAAATGCCCATCCAACCTTTCAAATATGCTAAAACTTCAAATATTTACAAAATATTAAGATCACAAAAAAAGGAAAAAATTCCGTCACTGAGTAGTTCTTGGTCTTTAAAATTTTCCTCATTTCAAGGGGTCTTATCAAACAAAACTGTTGTAAAATCTTAGTGTCCAGTGATGCCCCAAATCATAAAATTCTGCAAAAATGTTTAATTAGCAATCATTTTAGGGTCCAAATACATCAGTTGATACTCAAGCCATAAATTGGACCAAAAATTGATTTTATTCTGCACTGTTAAAAATGTGCAAGTATGAATCACACGTTATGTTTTGGCATGTATATTGTACAATCCATGTGTTATTGCACGTCTTAGATGTACTTTTTTACAGGAAAATTGTACAAAATTTCACACGTTTTATGGGATAAAAAGTACATCTAATATGTGGAATTGCATATGTGAGAATTATTCTTAAAAAGATTTTTAAGGAAATCCAAGGCCCGTCAAAATCCATGAATATCATACGCATCCTTGTAGATACAGCAATGTATAATATCGCTTTGAAATCGTAATTGACCATTATGTTGTTGAGAACCATTTTGAATACGCCAATGTGAAGGATGCAAAAGATATTCATGGATTTCGTCAGCCTTCCGATTTCCTTAGAAATCTTTTTGATGTGAGAACACACATATGTGAGCAAGCAACATATATAAAGCCCAACTGGCGGAACTAAGTTTTGCGAAAAAGGAGAGAGAAGGCAACAGCTATGAAGTAAAATGTCATAAGTTTTCCTAATTTGCGCAAAATTGAGAAGTTTTTGAGAGAA
>JAOWAT010049123.1:0-11513 GCA_028571025.1 Longipedia americana | reverse complement strand
TCCCTCTGTGAAGCTGTCAAAATACTTTCTACAAAAGTAAAAGTCAAGGAGAATGTTCCACTTTCAGTTAACATGCATAAAATTTTCCCTAAGATATTTTTGTTTGAGTGGCAAAGTTTTTAAGAATTTCTTTTTTATAATTGCATCACTAAATGGTATTTGTGTAGGCTACAAAGATTTTCAGTAGTTTATTGCTACTGAATATCTTTCTAGACAGTATTATTATTGTTCATCAGACCTTTTGTGGTATGATAATTCCCGAGTCCATCTTCCTCATTGATATGCATCTTGTGACCTCCGTTACCCAAATGACCAACCTCCGAAGGCCCCATCGTCAGTGAATGAATGTCGTTTGAAGTGAAGGCGTCAGGAGGCATGTGAAGCTGTTGTCCATCATTGCCTCCCTCGTCCGGGGGGTGCAAGGACGAATTGCGCCGGGAGCGAGGCATGCTGATTACTGGTCGGCGGGCACCTCACGAGTCTGTGAATTGTTGGATTGATTGACTCATTTAAGGTGGTCAAATGGACTTTTGAAATTAATCCTTAGGAAGCCATTATCTAATTAAGGGCCATCATTTCAAAATTCCGGAAAATGGGTAACATTTTTCACCAAAATGTTAATGAACAATAATCTTGTTTATCTACAAATGTCCTAAAAGAAATTATTGCTGAGGATGAACATCTTTGGTAAAAATAGGTTCAAATACCTCCAGAAATCAAAATTGAGAAATTTGAAGCACAATATTATTGAGGGTGAAAATCCGAAATTTTGTGATTTCGGAGCATACAATTTTTAGTCACATCTAAATTTAATTATTCATGTGTATACGTATAAACAGTTTCAGAAATTCAGAATTAAGAAATCATTTTCAACAGAATTACTACACAGTTGAAAACATAATGTTTTTTTCTCAAAATTATGCAAATGGTTTAATTTGAAAAGTCCGTAGTTTCACCTCAATTTGACAAAAAGAATATTGCGTGCGTGGTTTTCACCAATCAAATTGTTTTTCATTGGTTTTCTTTAAAATTAACAGAATGATCGAAATACTTTGCAAGTTAAATATCTTATTCTTAACTAATGATCGAAATACTTTGCAAGCTAAATATCTTATTCAAAATTAGGGTGTTATCAAAATACAGTAATACCAAAATATAGCTAAAAGGATTGAATGGATTGTTTCACCCTATTCCGTAACACAGTTTCTTGGGATGACAAACCTGCATGGAGCTGGACGGAGCAATCCATTTAATCATTTTAGCTATATTTGCGTCTGTTTGATTTTGAGTAACACCCTAATTTTGCTCATTTTCACACGGAACATCAGTTAAGGGTTTTAATTTTACCATTAAAATTCTGAAAAAGTTATTGCGCTGTTAAACTGAAATTCACGTTCGTTTTTTGAATGGGATATGTGATACGAAATCAAATAACATTGCACTACATCACTTGCAAGGTATTTCACTAATATTAATATACTATAATTCACCAAAAACTGGTCTTTCCCTATCCGTTAGGACAGCGGGGTTCTTGTGTGTGCATGTTCAATTATCCAATGAAAACTAAAATCGAAAAGGGGACAAAAATCAAAACATCTCATGATTGGGATCATTAATAATTACTAAACTTTCATGACCTTCCAGAGAAACAGGGTTTTTTAATTCCAAAGAAAAACCAGTTTTGTTCCATTTCCAAAGACTTTCAGGAGTACAGTCAACGAAAAATTTAAAATTTACCGTAAATTCTGAGAAATTTTTTCCCAGTCTTATAATTCTGACTTCTAAAAAAGTTCTAAGAAGTTTACGAAGACCATTTTAGTCAATTTTTTAAAACTCTTCTTAATTTTATTAGAAATATAGTGGTGTCACGATTTAAAGACATACTTGTGAGGCAAGAAAATGTCGTTATTTCGTAAGATGACGTTAAACAGTGACAGCTTCTTTAGTAAATGGAGACAGTCTACATGTCGTTATATCTTGAGATGTTGTTAAATAGTGGGCCGTTAATTCTGACACCACTGTATAGTTTTTCTACTTTCCTATCCAGTGTGAAATATTTTCATAGAAATTGCCTAATGACTAATTCCTGATCATTCAAAATAAGGAAGTTACCAGAAAGACCTTTTTGCTGCTTACAAAATTTGAACATTACATACAGTATATCGTTTAAAAACATCATGAAGTCTTTAATTGAATACTTAATCAAATTAGAAAAGATAAAAACAATGACAAGATACATCTGTCCTTGTGCTACATTTGAAAGAATCTTGTAATTTCCAAAATCAAAGGTAGAGGTATGAAAATCTGCATGGAGTGATTTTGTCTCAAATAATTGGATTTTTTTCTAATTGAATTTTTATTAACTTTAGTAAGCTGACAATAAAATTAAGCGAGAATATGTATTTTCAAACGAACAAAGTATTGTAATTAAGTACGAATTACTACCCTGTCCCAAATAAATTGGTAATTATTTAAGAACATCTCTTCACCTATTTTTATATTGCGTTTTTTTCCAACTCTAAAATAGATAATGAAAGGGGTGTCTCAAAAACTGGAAAAAAGCCTGAGGCCCTCTTAAACTTAGATAACTGAGAATTAAAAGGGTTTTCATGGTAATGACCAATACTGTTGGGACAGAGTAGTACAAATCAGGGAAGCACTTAAAGATCATTTAAGCTATTTTGATTGCTGACTTTAAATTTATTGACATTTTTGACAAAATTATTACTAAAAGGATGAGTATGAAAATGAAAAGAACTTAAAAGTAGGGTGTTTCATGGGATCTTAAAATTAAGGTTGGACAAGTTTTTCTGATAGACTTTTATAAGTAAAATTCAAAACTGGTCTCACCTCCTTTTAAAGTTCATTGCTCTTTTCACCATTTCCCGTATTTTTCGTAATTTTTTTCTGCTTGTGTGTAATGAACTTTCTCTAATGCATATTTGAAATTTTCAAATGTCCTGAATTTCCTAATCTAATTTTCTCATTTTCAGATGGAGGTAGAAACATGTAAATCGATTTAAAAAAACTAGAGCTGGTATTGAGTTCAGGGAATCAAAATCTATTAAGAAAGTTTGTCAAAACATGAAAATCATACATTTTAATTTTTGATGAAACACCCTATTAAAAGGCAAATAAATGGAATATCAAATCACAGCTATAAAATATGAAAAAAGAAGTCAATTTTGCGTGTCCATGACAAAAATTCACTTATAGAAATTGTGGTTTTGCCAAAATTATTTTTTGGGCAAACAAAAATCACTCATGTGAAGATATTCTAAATAAACTCATTTTGCAAAAAGTTTATTTAGTAAATTTGAACAATTTTACTGTCCATCTTTTAGCCTTAAAAATTACCCAAATTTACTAAATAAAATTTTTGTAAAATGAGTTTTTTGAGAATATCTTCACGTGAGTGATTATTTGTCCAAAAAATAACTTTGCCAAACCACAATTTTTATAAAAGAATTTTTTGTCACGGACACGCAAAATTGACTTCTTTTCTATATTTAACCACTGTGAATGTTTATGAGGACTGTTCGATTTATCATAAACTTGGAAAAAAGTGTCCATCAAAAATAAAGTACAGTATTTGCAATTTTCTAATGCAAAGCACTTGAAACATAAAAAGTTACGACTGTTTTGAAATGCATGAAATTCTTGGCTTTCCAAAACATTCCTTAACCATGAATTTTAGTATGACATAATTTACAATTGGCATTCTTTACTTGACAGTCTGAAAGATTGATCACTTTTTTTTACTTATGTATTTTAGTAATGTTTTTTCTCAGTAATTAATTTATTCAACAGGAAATTCTTAGCCAACCTTCTATCTTTTTATTGACATTCAGAAAGTAATCTCAGAGACAATACCTTTCGCCTTGATTAAATTACGTTTTCCCGGATTTTTCTTTGTTTGATTTTGGCAGCCAACTCCATTACCGAAAGTGACAGTTGATTTCAATCATTTCGAGAGAGATCTACTCCCTCTACATGAAATTGGATCGACGCTTCAACGAATTTCCGCGATGAGGAAAACATTGTATAATTGAGAAATTGCAATTTAAAATTTTCTTTTTACTCCATATACACTCTTTTTTCTTATAAGAATACGGAAAATTGAGTTGAAGCTCGAGTTCTTATTTAGTAATATTCTTATTAGTATTTAGTAAATTTTGGAAAATCTGAAGCTCATATTCTTATAAAATTTATTCTTATAAAGAAAAAAGAGTGTATCTGATTCTGGATTTGTACCATATCTAATAAGGTGAGTGAGTGTACACTTAAGCAAATATATTCATTGAGAGCATAGTCATTGTAGAGGCTTTATTAATATGAGGTTACTGGACACCATTGTAAAATGCAAATAGTACACATTCACATCTCTATTTTCATTTTTGTCCTTTGTTGATTTCTTCTCATAATCAGCTGGTAAAACAGCTCAGAGTATTGATTATTTATACATTTAAAATCTTTCATAGTAATTATAGGTGTCAATGAAAATGATGTTGCAACATTTTGGTTAGAAAATTTAGTGTCCTTTCCTTCAAATCATCTTTCATTTGTAAGTTATCATAGAATTGCTTAATATGATGACTGATTAGTTAAAAATCAATTGTGAGCAATTCAAATTGGATTGGATTTTTATTTTGACATTTAACTCTTTCAGGACCGGGTATGTTTTGATAAGGCACACACTGAAATTTTATTCTGAAAGCATTTGGCTCTAGATGAAAATTTAAGGTATTAAATTGATTTCTTATTCATCAATTTCCATACCTTCAAGCCTTCATGCCCAAAATAATCATGTCAACAAATCTTCTACAACCAGAGATACATTCAAAAGAAAACTTTGGAATTTGCTAATAATAAGAGATTCCGGTCTGCAAAGAGTTAAATAATGATTTGAAGTTAAATAGCAGCATCTTATTTCCTTAGTGTCGCATGAAAAACATAAACGTCAGAAAAATTCATAGAAATACATTTCAATTTACTCCTGTAACTAGGGGTGGGACTAAATCACATTTTGCTTCAAATTCCTCGGGGAGTAGTCTTAATTGATGCACTTTGACCCAAAACTGATTGCTAATTAAACACATTTTAAAAAATTTTTGATTTGGGGTAGCAATGGGCAGTTCAAGTCTACTTCAGTACAGGCTTTCTTTCACTTAATAAGGCCCCATTCATTGAAGTGAATTTGGAGTGCTCAGAACTACCAATTGCTGTCATTTTTTCCAAATTTTTCTTCAGCAATCTTATTTTTTGCTTAAATATGCAGTTTTAAGGAATTTTCAAGGCCCCCCGGCCATTTTTAGCACTTTACTACATAGAATAGTCCCAGCCCTACTGTAACTTTATCAATTCAACCACTTTGTGGTCCTAAATGTTTCAATTGACAAGGATAGAGGAATAAAAGGAATCCGAAAAATTAAAAGTCATTTGGGTTTATGGCCCTGTTACATATGTGAAATTATCACTAGTAATTTATCAGCAACATTTTTTCTGCAATATGTAAATATCACTGATAAAGATATTGTTGATAAATCATCATCAATAATCTCAAACATCAGTGATATTTTGTCATGGGATACATGCCCATCATGCATGAAAATGCAAATATAGTTGTTTCATCTTTATTTTCAGAAACAAAACATCTCCCTTGAGAAAATATGTGTACAGTGTCATTCATAATTGATGGTCTGGAATGTAAGGGACCAAAGATTAAAATTTTCACTTCTATAGAAATCTCCAAAATTTACTAACTTTCATTTTAGACCTAGGATTGACCCCAAGAACAAAGATTGGGTCAATATTGACAATTCACTTTATTCCATAACATTCTCCATATACAAATGCGATTAAAGAATAAGCTCTATAATTCTTGTTTACACTTTGATTGAAGTTTTATAGGGAGGGTAATATGGAAAAAGATTAAATTGCCAATATTGCCCAAAACTTTGCTTCAGGGGCTAGGTCTAAATTAAAAATGAAAGTGAGTAAAATTTGGTTATTTCTGTAGAAGAAAAAGTTCAATTTTTGCTCCCTCACATTTCAAATCATCTATTATGAACGACATACACTGTATCTTATTAAATTTTCAAAATCACTCATCACATATTATTTTTAACCTCATGTGACTTCGATAATTTTCAATTGCAAATTACTTTCCACCGACACATATAATTGTACATCACTAAAATATTAATTCACTTGGTATTGAAGATGATATTTAATTTTGCAAAATTGCGCCATTTTGCAATAACACACAAACTACACTTTCCCGTAATTTATTCTACGTTCTATGTTATCACTTCCTCTACGCAACCAACAGCACTCACGCACAACCATACTTATTTGATTTTATTTTTCGCGCATTATTTTGTTTTTGTCTTTTATTCGAGAGAGAAGGGTTTTAGTTAGTAAGGTGAGAGAGTTTGTAAGTATTTTTCAATTTCCATATCGGCTTGTCGAGAAAGTACAGTGAAAGACATCCAAAGATCCATCAATGAAATGGGGATCGTTTTTTAAGAATGCTAAAAACAGATTTTTTTCAATTTTCCGGCCATTCTTTCCTCGCAGTTTGATTTTCAGAAAAAATTAACTTTATTCATCATGATCAGATACAAAATACTTCATGAAAGTTTAGTTTGTTTACATGTTTGATCTGCATGATCCAGAATAAAATTTCAATAAAGTAATTTTTTTCCAAAAATTGAATGGGGCAAAAGCCAGGAATAAAAAAATGACACCCTGAAAATTCAAAAAAATCTTGAATTATCTAAAAATTGACTCCCCTTGTACGGACTCTTTCTATGTTTCTCTTTGTAAGTTAGTAAGTAAAAGTAGAAATGATATTGTCATTAAACAACAAGAGAGATAGTATTAGCACTATTCACCTTATAAAGGCTTTTTCAACAATTGGACAGAAATTTCAAAATTCTGTTTATAAAGTACATGACTATAACTCAGAAAATTGTTACAACCCACATGAAAATCCATTGCATCTGAAGTGTATAACACAATTTCAATTATTTTAAATTATGTTCACCACAAATCATTTTTTCAAACAAGGACGTTTCTCAAAATCTTAATAATATTGATGAATTAGTCTGATATTTCATCAGTAGGACATGAACAAATTCAATCTCTTAGGAAATGTCAAATTTAAAGCATTCTTGTTTAAATTTTATAAAATAATACTGTAAGTGTAAGAACCAAAGCCAGAGCATAGTTCAATTCATATCTTTTTCGATTCTTCCAAAATGATTGAGATTATTAAAAAACACCTACAAATTGAGTATTTGTAGAAACGTGCTGATTAGGTGCCTATATATTTAGAAACATAGACCTATTTTGAAGAGACCGAAAAAGCTTTCATTGTTTTGTATTGTACACTAAGGATCTTCTTTAACTGTTTGTCTTATAGTTCCTTCAAATTAGGACTGTGGTCAACTTTCATTTTTGGCAATTAAAGCCTCAACACATGTTCCAAATTTTGATTCATTACCACTGTACTTGTATTATAGCATACAATATGTAGTGTACCGTGGATCGTGGGAAAACGGACACCCCGGGGGTAAAAAGGACACCCCTTTATGACTAGACCGTTTCAAGGTCTAGTCAAATTCAGGCAATACCCAAGTTTTCTTATAGGTTTTTATCTGTAGATTCCAAAAATGTTTTTGCTTTTTTGATTGAATGCTTTTAGGCCTGGCAACCTGCGATATAAACTTACTACAATGAGGGCACTTTTTCCATAATTTTCGCATGAGATAGTTTCCCGTAATTTGTTTTCCTAAATTTTTCATAGCATTAAACACACTAGGGTGGACTGAACAATAAAATAAGGGATTTTTACAAAAGAAATAACAGGTGGGTTCCACTTTAAAAATGAGCAAAAATGTTTTTCATGAAACAGTCTATTAAAACACTTAATTTAGCATTCTTCAGAAGATATGATAAAAATGTGTTACTAATTTTTTAAATTGATCACAAATTGAGGGCTATTGTTACAAAATTATCCGAAAAAAGCATTTTAACCTGGGTGTTCATTTTACCCCATGATGTTCATTTTAACTTAGTCCACGGTATGTATTTTGTACTTTTCAAGAAATACAAGAGGGAAAATATTAGAAATACGAAAATTATATATCTTTAAACAGTGAATACGTTGAAAAAATAGCCTGTCGTTAGAACATGACTGTAATTTTAAATCAATGTTGCATTTTCTAATTATTAATTAACTTCTAGAAGCAAACTATATTCTAAAATATGGTAATATGCCATGACTTAACATAGGAGAGTATATCACCCGCCCTTTGAAATATATATTGTCTATTTCCTATTTCTACTTCTTACACCCGTCTTCCTTCATTGAGGTAGAATGAGAAAAAGAGAAAGAGAGGTGTCTAAGACTTTTCATGGCATTGCACCTTTCTTGTACAGTGCATTTTGGATTAAAGTGCCCAATCAGAAGGGCTACGGTTTTCACTTAATCAAAACAGCAGAAATATAAGTTCCAAGTATTTAACAATGAAAATCAAAATAATCAATGACAATGTTTGTTTAAATATACATGTATTTTATCCTTTAAAGAAATATTCTATAGAAATGTTTGGCTCTTACCAAGGAATTTTCCAGAGATACCGTTTGATAACCTAAATCGAACCTACCAGGGATAAATCGGACCTAAGCCAAAATTAAACTAGAGTAAAAGTTGAGTAATTTGAGCATAGGTCCGATTTACCCCTGGTAGGTCAGATTTAGGTAGATATACGGTAATGGTTCTTTTTCATTAAATGTAATCCAAAATTTCAATGACTCAAGTTTGTTATTAATCTTGCAATGTCTGAAAAAGATTATCATTTTAAAAGAGATTGAATATAAGATGAAAGCCTCTTGCTGATATTTCAAATGTATACAGATAATTTTTTTATATTTTCATGGATATAATTTGTAATTATGACTCGAAATTAATTATTTGTAGCTAAGTGAAGAATCTTCAGAGAGAAATGGTTCGTATTAATCTAAAGTTGCTGAAATTTGCTCCAGACTTGTAATAGACCGTTTCAAGAAAAAAAATTTCGTCAAATTTTTGGCAGGTACGTCACTTATTTAATGTATTTTGAGTCATAGAATTCAAATCTGAAATTACTTTTTCAAAGAAATGTTTCCCCATCGATCTACCCTTGATTCTATAATTGGCAACAATCTAAGATTTTATTGCCCACCCTAGTCCATTTTATGGAGTCAATGTGCGTGAAAAAAATTCGGGAAAGTACATTTACTCAAATTCAAAGCAAAAACTCTGTCATTATAGAAGTAAAATTAAATCGCAGGTAGACAGAAGTAGAAGCAAAGTTTCAAAAAAGTAAGGACATTTTTGGAATCTGCAGATAAAATTCTATAAAATAAGTCACGTACCTCACAAGTCTGAGACCCCCTTGAAACACCCTATATATTACTAGCTTACCTCCAAGAAGCATAGGAACAGAGTATCCACTGCCATTTCATATACCTCAAAGAAGATATCAGCAATGAAGTATGTACCAAGAGTGATGATTATAATGGGAAGGAAATAGTAATTCAGGTCGACATCCGCCTTGCTGTAAACTTCACCTAGGCCACCTGAAATAAAAAAAATATAATTTCAAGAGTTCGCAATTGTAGTTTACAAGCCTTTAAATCTTCTAAAATTGTATAATAAAACATTAAAGTAATCCCAAATAATTAGCAAACTTGAAGGTGATCAAATTTACCTTACATACATTCATATTCAAGCAGCTTTTCTCCAGCTTTAAAAAGAAATAGGTGGGCAGGCGAATCTCATTTTAAGCTCTTTTTAGGTACTGTACCTTGGTGTGACTTTTGGTGTACAGTTAGTGGATCCAACATGGATTTTCTTTTTGGCAAAAATAATTGTATCTTGGTACCAAAGACTTAAATCTATATGTATGAATTGTTCAGTTGAATATTTTCAGAGATTTTGAAGAATTTCTGGATTTTCAATATTCTTATGGGCCTTGTTAAATTGACATGGAAATTGAGAAATTCTTCAAAATCTCTGAAAATATTCAACTGCACAAGCCATACATCAAGATTTGAGTCTTTGATACCAAGATACAATGATTTTTGCCGAAAAGAACATTCCTGGTGGATCCACCAGTCCTGCTGTGCACCAAAAGTCGTACCAAGGTGTCACTTTTTGACATGCCGCCTGCCCGCACAAAACTGAAAATTTGGTTACTGCTGAAAAATGTAAAATGTAAAAGTTACCTGAGAAGACGTAATATGATCCTGTTCCCACAGCCACAACGATTACCATTTTACCGACGAACAGCAAAAAGTCCGTGATTTTGTCCAAGACAAAAACTCTGAAAGTGAAGAAGAAATAGCCATATGAAAATACACTTCATTATGTGAGTAAGGCCCGGGAAATGATCTTGAAATATTGCATGCAATATTTCAACGCTTGCAATATTTCACAAAATATTCAGAGTATGCAATATCGCATGCAATTTATTGCAAGCAGAAGAACCATTTTATTTCATACAATGTTTTTAAAATTCGGGAAAATACGTGCGTGCACTGCAATATTGCAGAGCTTGCAATAAATTGCATGAAATATTGCAAGCTATGCAATATTGCAAGATCACTTCCTGGGCCTAAGACAGCAAGCGGAAATAGTTACTCAGAATTTGAATAGCCTTATATTTTTTTTACTAAATAGGGTGCTTATCGTTTACTACATAGAATTAACAAATTGAGGCACCTCATTGAAAAAGTCAAATAACTTTTTTCGCGGAATTTTGAGACATTGAAGTTTTAAAATGATCAATTTTCGTTTAATGGATGTCATAAAATGCCTATTGCGCCGAAATAAAAACAGGTTTTGACAATCTGCCTTTAGATTTGAAAATATAAATAATTTATACTTCAAATTCCATTGTGCCCAAAAAATTCAAAATTTATGAGTTATTTGACTTTTCCGATGAGCTGCCTGAAATTCAAGCTTAGGATACTTCATGTTACGTTGCATACCTTGCAATATTTCTCATAAGCAGACTAAATGCTTCTTTCGCTGACCAACAAAAGTTCTTCCCATAAATGGCTGTCATGATGTAAGCATTTCTGTTGATGAACTTCATAAATTTCTCCAAACACCAGAAGCAACATTTGCACATGCAAATACAAGCCTGAAATATTTTTGAAAATTAAACTGAGGTGCTTCAAGGAGCTTTAACAATAATTTATGATTTTATGATTTTTAGTGAGCTCAATTTATTTGTAATTATACACAATCTTTTTACCTACAGAAAGAATTAAAGGCAGACTGAAGTGAAATTTTTATGGTCTAATTTTGCGTAAATAGTTGTAAAATGACTTCTGAAAAACGTCTGATCTTGTATAACATTGATTTTTTAACAAAAATAAGTTAATTTCCGTTTCAGAATTAATGGTGAGTGGCATATAAATTTAAATTTATGCATTTGAAAGAGGAAGTGTTGTTACAC
>JAOWAT010049012.1:0-11516 GCA_028571025.1 Longipedia americana | reverse complement strand
AATAAAAGTGAAACCCACGAATTTAACCCCTGGGATTCTACTTTCCCACCTACCACAGGCAGAAATTCCTCTCAGGCGTAGGAAAATGATCAAATCAGCAAAGGAATAACTTAGGAACACATGTAGTTACTAAACGGCCAAATTAGTGCACGGGTGTTATGAATCTAACAAGAACTGAAAGTTCAGAAACTTGCGCAGCTAGATAAGCAACAAATATTGTTGTTGATGTTGTTTTCTTTCAAAAAATTACTCTAAATGTTAAAAGTCATCATTGGTGAAAGTTTCAGGAAGATTCGTTTGAAGTCATTGAGAAAATTACTGAAAATGTCAAAACGCGTTATTTGTGAAAGTTTCAAGAAGATTCCTTAAGTTTTGAAGATTTTCAAAGGATTGCAGTTTCATTGTAGTAACTTTTGGCACTAAAAATGGCCAAAACATTTTTTTAAAATCTGAAAATTCAAAAAATTACTCAAAATGTCAAAACGCATCATTGCTAAAAGTTTCAAGAAGATTTGTCAAATTTTGAAGAAGTTAGAAGGATTTTAGTTTAATTGTAGTAACTTTTGGCACCACAAATGTCCAAATTTTCTAAAAATTCAAAAAATTACTCAAAACTTCAAAATAGTGAAAGTTTCAGGAAGATTCATTAAGTTTTGAAGAAGTCAGAAGGATTTAAGTTTCATTGTAGTAACTTTTGAAGCCAAAAATGGCCAAAATCTTGAAAAAAATTCTGAAAATTCAAAAACTTACTCAAAATGTCAAAACGCATCATTGGTGAAAGTTTCAGGAAGATTTGTTAAGTTTTGAAGAAGTCAGAAGGATTTCTGGAGCATTTTTAACATTGATCACATATTGATATGCCCGGCATTGCCCAAGAATGGATAGCTTTTCCTTTTATTAGCCTAATAAAATGAAAAGTCCTTGCTACAAAGACAAGGACGGACTCCGTCCTGGACGAGGCTCAGAGGTGGACCAAACTGTTTTGACATTGTGCCAAAGTTCTAAAAATGTACGAGGTTTGCTACAAGTTGTTTAATGAAATATGAAAGGGACACTTACAAAGAAAATGTATTTTGACATTCAATGTATATCTCTGAATATTTTGTCAAAATGTATTAAGAAATGACTGAATTATGAAGATTTAAAATCTTTATTCCAGAAAATCTGTTTGGCATACAAAAACGAAAAGTTGTCAAAAGTTGTCCTTTGACATTTTAGTTCATCTGTGGAAATTTTGTCAGAATCCATTGAGAAATGACTGAGTTATGACAATTTCAAATTCTGACTCCTAAAAATTTTTGTGTGGCATACACAATTGAAAATCTGTGAAAAGTTGTGTTTTGACATTCTAATTAATGCATATCTGAAAATTTTGTCAAAATTCATTGAGAAATGACTGAGTTAGGATCATTTCAAATTTTTACTCCTGAAATCTGTGTAGCTTACACAATTAAAAATTTGTGAAATACTGTGTTTTGACATTCTAATGCATCTGTGAAAATTTTGTCAAAATCCATTGAGAAATGACTGAATTAGGAAGATTTCAAATTATTACTCCTTAAAATCTGTGTGGCATACACAATTGAAAATTTGCGAAAAGTTGTATTTTACATTGTAATGCATCTCTGAAAAATTTGTCAAAATCCGTTGAGTAATGACCGAGTTAAGACAATTTCAAATTTTAACTCCTGAAAATCTGTGTGGCATACACAATTGAAAATTCGTGAAAATTTGTGTTTTGACATTCTAATGTATCTCTGAAAATTTTGTCAAAATCCGTTGAGAAATGACTGACTTATGACAATTTCAAATTTTAACTCCTTAAAATCTGTGTGGCATACACAACTGAAAATTTGTAAAATGTCGTGTTTTGTCATTCTAATGCATCTCTGAAAATTTTGTCAAAATCCATTGCAAAATGTCCGAGTTAGGACGATTTCATTTTTTTACTCCTGAAAATATGTGTGGCATACACAACTGAAAATTTGTGAAAATTTGCTTTTTGACATTCTAATGTATCTCTGAAATTTTTGTCAAAATCCGTTGAGAATTGACTGACTTATGACTATTTCAAACTTTTACTCCTGAAAATCTGTGTGGCATACACAAAAGAAAATTTGTAAAATGTTGTGTTTTGACGTTCTAATACATCTCTGAAAATTTTGTCAAAATCCATTGCAAAATGTCCGATTTAGGACGATTTCATTTTTTTACTCCTGAAAATCTGTGTGGCATACACAACTGAAAATTTGTGAAAATTTGTCTTTGATCATTCTAAGGATTCCCTGAAAATTTCATCAAAATCTGTCGAGAAATGACGGAGTTATAATAATTTTACTGACATATCTGAAGAAGGAGAAGAAGGAAAAGAAGAAGAAGAAAAAAGGCAGTCTAAGACGAGGCTTCGCCTCGTAAAAAAGAGTGTACAATAACTTTAATGCTGTAAATTTTACCTGGGAAAGCATGCAAGTAAATTTTGATGGGAAAATGTGAAACGACTTTACTGATATTCCCCTAAAATTGAACAGAATTGGGGTGTTACTCAAAAACAGGCAGACAGAAATGTTGATTGGATGGATTTTTCCGTCCAGCTCCATGCAGGCTTATCATACCAGGAAACTCTGTTACGGAACGGAGTGGAGCAATCCATCAAATCCTTTTAGCTATACTTGTATTTTTGTCTTACAGTTTTTACGAGCGGTTCCGGAGTACCGCGAGTCTACACATTAATTTTTGTTTTCAGTCGTTTGGTCATTCATTCATTTGGTTGAGTAACCGCGAATATAGGACATTTAGGGCTTGTTTATCAACGCCCCAATTTTGTTCAGTCTTACAGGGAACATCAGTTCAATCTTTACGAAAACGAAGCAACACTGACAATACCTGTTAGAATTGAAGATTGATCTTGAATAGTGTTGGGCTAATTGTGGATGTTGAGAAATGAGTCTGAAGGCACTTCCAAGATGATCACGTTTCTTTTTCTCCAGGACACCGTTGCCAAGGACTGACGACAAACGAGGGCTGAAAAGAGACAAAAAATATAAATTTTGATCCCCGATTTAATGAAACGTTGAACAGGTCCCAAATTCGTCATTATACAAATCGGAGTTCAATTTCAGGCCAAATTTAACGGGACGGGTGAATAAAGTGAGTTTTGGGAAGACTGATAAATTTTTCCATTTTTGAGAACACGAGACAGAAGATTTTAAAAAGTAGTTTTGGAATTTCTTTTAAAATGATGAAAATTCAAAGATCCGTGAATACGCCTCATTTAAGAAAATGGAGGAATTGATTCTATGGGATAGATAGAGCAATGCGGGGGGGGGTCACTTACCCGAATCTTCCCCTAAGAAGCATATTTTCTGCAGATTTATGGATTAATTTTCATTTTCTAGATTTTCCTCATTTTTTGGTTGTTTACTTCTGGATCCTCCATCCAATCAGCTGTTGCCAAGGAGGGCGGGACGGGACTACCAAAAGGGGCGAAACAAAATCAATTCCCCATTCCACCAAAGAAAGCAAAAATTTGAGCGTCGTAATAGACAGACGCCCCTACCGCGCCGCGCCGCGCCGCCTAGCAAGACAGGCGTGCTGCTAGGCGAGCCCAAAATTCAGGATTTTTTTACAAGTTTTTGAAGTTTACTAAAAATATTTTTGATGACTCATGAATTTTTAAACTTTAAAAAAGCTAATAAATGAAATTAAAACGATAAAAGCCAAATTGATTCACAGTTTTGGGTACATTTCTTCAGAATTACTGATGAGTGATCCGAAACCATTTTGGAAAAAAGCCTGACAATTTTTGTTGACAAATAAAGCAGCAAAGGATTTGCCCAAAATGTCGTGAATTTGAAAAAAAAATTTCGGTTTACCTCCTAAAATGAGTTGTGGTGGCTCCTTGAACTGTTTGAAGAACTTTTCCATATTGATTGGAATCGTTTTGATGATTATTTCAGTTGGAAGCATTGGGCTCACACTATTTCTTGTTTTTGGGGAACCTCTACAGGTAATTAAGGTCTAAGGGCTGCTGGAACACACGGAAGGGGAACACACCCATCTTAGGGAACATTTTCACATTTCAACTGCAAGTTCCAGACATTTGAGACCATTAGACATGACGGATATAGCGTCGATTTGGACGACGGATTTAGTGACACTTTACTACAAAACGACGTATATAACGACGTCGCTTTATCCGACGTGACGTTAAAAATGTACTACTTCGTCTCGACAAACTTGGCTCAACAGAAAGTTCATCAAAACCACCTATATTAATCTTCATGACAGCTTATTAAAAAACTAAATCTGTAGTTTCCAAAACTACCCCTACATTTGTCAAGTTGGTGAAAACTCAAGATATAAATACGTACGTGACTTTGATGAACTTCTTGATGATCCAAGTTCGTAGGGACGGAGTAGTCAATATCCGTCTTTGCCTGTATCTAAATCTGGTAGAAAAGTGAAGTAAATTTTGTCGCCTGTCTTCTTCTTCAGGAGTACACCTATGACACCCTGTCACCCAACTGGGAGGATATCATCCCCGCCTTGGTGGTGTCGCTCTTCTCCTTACTCATCAATGTCGCCCTCGTCGGAGGAAGTATGCAGTACTCAAAGAATATCGTCTTTCTCTGGATCCTCTGGCAGTTCATTGCTATCATCATCTTCTGGGCTTGGTAAGAAACAATTTAAAATCTGATCGGAAAAAAGTAGACCAATTGAAACTTTGTGCTCCTCTGTAGTTTTAAATTGATATCAAAATATAAGGTAAATTTTAAACCTGACCTACGTACCTCATTTCTTAAGAATATTACCCAGTAATACATTGAAGCATTTCAAGGGGTTATTGCATAGAGAAAATGAAAATATTTACAAAAGTTTCCTAATGCAAATCATATTATTAGTCTACTTTTTTCCGATCAGATTTTAGTTCGTAATCTGCTCAAAAGGGGTGTAAATTTTGAAAAAAGTCTCTCTATATATTTTTGAAAAAAAAAATAGTAGGTGAAAAGGTCTGAACAGTTGAAATTTACTTCAGTACAGACTTACTTTCACTTAATTAGGCCGATTATTAATACAAATGGGACAAACGACGGTCTAATCTCGATCTGAACCAAAAATTTCAAAAATTGACCGGGGCTCTAAAAATATTCTTTATCCCAAGTGTATGAAACAAAATTAATTTGTAACAAAGGAAAACTATAAAACAAGGATAAGAATACAAAATTTTTAGATTTGGACGAAGTCAATAAATTTGAAGCAATTTTACCTGTAAACGAACCATTTAAAAACTTTCGTAATTTTTCAGGTATGGTTACAATATGTTGAAGAAACATGGTTACATCCGAGGCTACCGAGGTTGCTACTTTTGCGACATTCCCGAGGAGTCATATGTGGGCACAGGAGGGGCAATGGCCTCGTTCATTCTCATCATTGTCACAATACCAGTTATTATGTTTCATTCGAAATTAAAGAAAAGACTAAGGGAGCTCACGGAACCGGAATTTTATCCGCCCGTGGCCGGGTATGCGGGTGTTGGCCATGGGCACCCCGGGTATGCGGGTATCGGCGGTGGGCACGGGTATGTGCAGCAGCAACAGCCTCAGCAGCAGTATCAACAGTATCAGTTAGCCCAATATCCGCAGTATCAGTATATTCAGCCAGTGCAGTATAGTGATAATTCATACAACAGGTGAAATACCGTTAACAGGGATAAGATTGGCACCCAGGGGTAAAGTGAGCACCCTCTAGAATGTGTATTTAAGCATCTTAAAACATTTCTTGAGGGTACTCACTTTATCCTTTAGGGTTGAAAAGATAGTTTGTATCCGTTTCTAATACAGATACAGTTTCCGTATCTGAAACAGGTGCAGAATTTGAATTTAAATTAAAATTTGGGAAACTGCAGTATGTGCTACATAGTTTACTTTCTTGTACAGGCTACATTTTCCCGAATTTTGTTTTGAATTAAAAAAAGTGCATGTTTCTTTTTCGGATACTGAAACTGTATCTGTAACGGAAACAGATACAAACTAATTTTTCAACCTTAGTGTATCACTTTACCCCATTCTACGGTACTCATCGTGTAAAAAGTAAAAAGAGAAAATGGAAAATATCCGAGCCAAACTGTACCAAAATTTGTCAATAATCATGTGTGCCTATATAATTAATTAACAAATGACAATTTTGAAAATGACCACTTCTTAGAACTGTCAGCAAGCTTTTTTTCACAAAATCTTCGAGAAACTCAGGCCCATTTTTCGCAAAAACTAATTCAAAAAAAATCGAAAAACTCAGAAATGCGAAATTTGACCCAATTTCAGTTTTGTCAAAAAGGGGTTTTCGTTAAAAAAATAATATGTTTTAAGCAAATTTTGCAAATTATCGGCAAATTTTTTTCGAAAAAGTACCAAAATTTAAAAAAAGCCAAATTTTTCAAAAAACTCAGTAAAATTTTTCAAAAACTCAACTCAAAAAACGCAAAAACTCAGAAACACGAAATTTTTGAATATTTAATTAATGGTCAAACCGTGAAAAGAAAAGCCTGGTCGGTGCCTCGCTCTTTTTTCGAGGAATATTTAGCTTAACCCTTATCGTCATGCGATGGTTTATCTAACCTTATTAGCGCATGTGGATCAGGGTTAAAGTTATGACTTTAGTTTTGCATGGCAAACTGTTGATCTCAAACTTAATAAGTATTTCTGAGATAAAACATTTCAAATGAAAATCTACTTCGAAAAAGTTCCCCAAAATAGATATGGCCATTTTCCCACTTTCAATTGTGCTACACCGTCCCATCAAAATTGTCTTAACAGGAATATTTAATAGTTTTTGTTTTCTCTGACTTAAAAAATCTGAAGGGAATCTTCAAACTACAATTTCTAACCTACCCTTATATTTCGAGTTGCTTAATTTTACAGTCGGTTAAAACGAGTGGTCTAGACGATTTTCATGTTGGGTCAGTTTCAATGGGACGGAATTCTTACAGAGTTTCCATCTGTAGGGCCACCCGGAAGAACTAATCGATGATAAATTTCATCATTTGCTTAAAGGGCCACTTAAGTCAAAAATGAAGTCTAGCTCATATGCAAGAAGAACCTCTAAAAGTAAATAAAACACCTTTCAAAAAAATTTTTCCTCGCCAAAAAAGTTCAGATTTGCATTTATGGTTTCCAGAATACGGTTGGAGGTTTTTCATTTTTATTGTACACCCTAATTTTAAACAACTCACAAATTCTGGGAAAATCTGCACAGCACAAAAATACGCGAAAATAGTGCAAAATGGCTCATTATGCTAGAAAGAAATGTTGTATTCCATTATGCACTTCATCTGAAAAATCATTCAGCTCTGTTATGCAAGTACCTGGCAAATTGTAACCCAAAGTATATCTTCTTGTACAAAACAATGACTACATTAACATTTTTAGTTATTGCGGATTACTGAACCATCACTTGGCATTGGCTTTGGTTTTCTTCTTTTTAGGTTCAAATTTATAAAGTTTTTGAGCTATTTTTTTAATCATATGTCAATATGATAACAAAGTTGCACTATTTTCATGTATTTTTGTGCTTTGCATATTTTCCCAGAATTTGTGAGTTGTGTAAGATTAGGGTGTACAATAAAAATGAAAAAACTCCAACCGTATTCTGAAAACCGTAAATGCAAAAATCTGAAGTTTTTTGGTAAGGAAAAATTTTTTTGAAAGGTGTTTTACTTACTTTTAGAGGTTCCTCTTGCATATGAGCTAGATTTCATTTTTGACTTAAGTGGCCCTTTAATAATAAAATGAATGATTTATTATCGATTAGTTCTTCAGTGTGGCCCTACTGATGGAAACGAACTCTACATTGTACACTAAGTATAAAATACTTAGTTAATTGGTTTTATCAATTGAGACAGATAATCATTCAGAGAAAAGTACATTGTACTTGAATTTATCCTTGCATGAAACAATTATGTATGTAACAGTACCTAATCATGAAATACTATAGAATTCTACAATACACCATTGAATTTTAGAGTATACTTTGACCTAGAGAACGATCTTTTTGTCTTTCTGGATTTTAAAGAAATTTTAAAATGTCGAATTTTTTCGAAATATTTTCAACAACATAAACCTTATTATGCATCTATTCCAGGAAGAAATCTTAGTAATCTCTTAGGAAAGTTTCAAGTGTGTGTAATCTGGTAACTTTCCAATTGTAAGTTGAATCGTAGAATTTGACTCAAAACCACTTAAAATTTCAAATTATTGCAGGTAAGGCCATACATAGTTTTTAGGATTATTATGACTAGTAACAATTTAAAATGTGTGCAGTGAATTTTCTTCCTGGAGTAGATGTACGTCCAGTTGAATTTGGCTATGACGAACATATTAATATTTTATTGGTCTTTGCTAAATTCAACTGGACGGTTTCATTATAATTTAAAAATAAATTCAACTTCTGAATACTTTATTAGTTTTTTGTTCATGTACTTAATGAATAGTGATTGTAAAAAGTTGATACGTGTGCAAAATCGAAATTATTTGCAGCTTTTCAAACTTAAAAATAAATCAAAGCATACACAAACGTACAAATTCATATAATCTATTAGCAATATATATGCTAAACTTTCATTTAAATGATCTCATATTAAACAAAACTTACTTTATGCTGTAAATCTAAGGCTATCATGTTACATTTATATTTCTCGGGTTTTAGATTTGTAATTCATTTTTTGAATTTTAAGTCAACAAAGTAGTGTACCTTAATTTCACTATAAAATTAATCTTAAAGGGACACTGACATCAAAAATGATGTTTAGCTCAAATGAAAGTATGGACCCTAACAGTAGAAAAATGTTAAAAAAAATTGTTTTTCCTATAACAAATTTCCTAACAACTGCCATTTTAAATTGCAAGAGTTGTTAGGATTTTTGAGAATTTATTGTCCACCCTAGTCTCATCAAATGAATTTTCTTTCTTTTATGGGAAAAAATCATACTTCAAAGTAATAAGGTGCTGGAAACATATTGTTGCATGATAATTTATTGATTTGTATTAGCTTCAGTTTTGCAGAATAATTATGATTTCATAAAATAAAAGTAGGGTGGATGATAAATCCTCAAAAATCCCAACAACTCTTGCAAATCAAAAAGCTAGTTACTTGAAATTTGGTACAGAAAACAAATTCTTTTTTTGAGAATTTTTATACTTTTAGCAGCCATACTTCAATATAAGCTTAACATCTTTTTTGATGTCAGTGTCCCTTTAATTAGTTTAACGCTTTTGTTTCCAACCTTAAGCTCGATCAGCTCACAAAACATTGAACATTCATAACACATTTCTATTTTATTACAACGATTTGAAATTTTATGACGTTTATTGTACTACTCCGGACGGAAAAATGATGAAATCCCCTATTTCTATTTTGAGTTTTCTCCAATTTTAAGTTAGATGTTTAAAAACTAAGGAGGGTTTCAGAAACTGAAAAGGTTTCTAGTTTTTTAACTATTCTTAATTTTATCCTAACCTCTCTCCTACTCAGAGAAAATTAAGAATGAAAATTGGTGATTTTTATGATTTTTCCGTCCGACCAATTTCGTCGAGACGGAGAAGTATATCCTTGGGTAAAAGTTTGGGAAAGCTTCAACCTCTTTGAGCAATGATTTTTAATTGCTGGGTAACCATCATTTTATATTAGTAAAGGCTTTTCTTAACATGCAATTCACTGAAAGAAACAACATTTTAGATGAGTGTAAAGATCAAAATAGAATGTCATTTGTGACAAAGAATCTAAAAATTGTAAGCTGATTTTCATTTGCTTTCAAAAAATGTCATTGGAGTAAAATTTGGAGGCTGAAGTTTTCATTCCAAACTTTCTTAAAATTTATTTGGGAGCTTTGAAGGTGCGTATTACATATCCAAACTGAACAGATTTTTATCTTATATCGAAAAATTAACAAGTGAGCTGATTCAGTTTACCTTGGAATTATCTAATAATAAACCAGGTTGGAAACAAAACAGTTAAATAAGAAATCAAAGTCTGATATACGGGATTTGATTTGTTAATGGTATAGATTCAATGTCACTCCAAGTTTCTATAAATTCAAAGTCAAATCAGGCTGTTATTTTTGAATCTGCAGTTTAAATTTGAATTATGTTAACTGCACAAAATTTCAATAAGTGTTCTGAGATCAGAAAACAGATTGTAATTATATCTATTTATTTTGGTGCATCAGTAAGCTGTAAGTGTAAGTTGCTTTGTTGACCCCACGCTACGAAAACACTTGGCTGTTTTCTGAGGCATTGTGAACAATGAATACCCATATTTGCTACCTTTATAATGTATTGCAGTGATTTTAGCCAGTCTTACGCTTAGACAATTGAATTTATCAGATATGTACTGAGGATTTTCGAATATTTTTAAACCAATTTGAGAAGGGCCATGGAAATATGTCATGCCACCTTCCCTTGATCCTGAGCCTTTAATACCCAAATATTTGAAATAAAAGTCATATTCTGTAATCTATACACACTGTCAGACTATTTAGTCAATTAATTCTGCAGAACACCCAAATTACATGAATCCAATAGATGGAGACTCTTTCACTTTTAATGCAATTCTAAATCTTTCAGGCCATCTATTTATTTTAATTTATAAATTTTGATTTTTGAATGAAAATAAATTTACCCCAGTGGGGATTCAAACCCACGACCTTCAGATCACAAGACCAACACACTAGCCACATTCAGTGGACAATAGTAAAAAGGGCATCCCCCTTTATAGCACTTGATTTTGATGGCCTTAAAGATTTTTTAACAATATGTTATCTAATTTTACAAATAAATCATATCTAAGACTATTTCTCATTACTCTAAAGAAAAAATCTTTCTATTTTCAGTCATATGAACACATTTTGAAAGAAAATCAGTTTCACTTTTGTTTATTTTTCTCTTTCTCTTTCAAATTAAGTTACTTTCTACTTTTAAGTAAATATTTCTTCTTCATAAGATAGCTTCTCTGTCTCCAAAATGTTCTTTAAGCTCTACTCCGTCCCAGTGAAATTGGAGGAACAGAAAATTATGATTACAGCCTGAATTAGAAATGACTTCTCAACGGATAGTTTTAGAAGCTTTAGATTCCTTGATGTTTCTCAAAATACACCAATATTTTGTATAACAGCTGTAAAATTACAGGAAGTCGAGAATATTTATATGATTAACTTGGACAGAGTTGTATAATGGGATTGTTCTCATGATTGTTTAGATTTTTGCTTGAAATGTAAACAAACTTTCATGACGAATTAGACTTGATCAATCTTGTCAAGCTTTATTTTTGACATGTTTTTAGACTTATTAAATGTCTAAAAAATTCGTATTTTGCAATTTGTGGTAGTGACAGACAAAAATGTAAAAGACAGAATCCATGAATATCTCTTGCATCCTTTAAGCTAGAAGAACGTATGATACCATTTTGTAATCACACAGCAAAAGTAAAATTTTCTATGCTACTTTCAATGGACCATGGACCCAAAC
>JAOWAT010048901.1:0-11519 GCA_028571025.1 Longipedia americana | reverse complement strand
AAGTAAAATCCCAAAGAACCCTTGTGAAGAGCAAGCTTTCTTTCTGAGAGGCCGGGAGAATGTTGCCGTAGCAATATTAATTGTAGCAATATTAATTACACAAATGCACCAGAGGAAGTGCGACAAATATCAATCTATGAAAATACGGGAAAATGTTATGTGCGACACAAAGTGACAGAATAAAGATATAATTTTATTTTCTCTTAAAGTTTGTGTTTGATATTATTAGCAAAAGTTCGAATAAATTAATTACTTGTTCAAGCCTAAAGGCTTGCGACAATATGGCGACGAATAATGCAGCAAAAAAGAACCCACCGAAAAAGAAACCACCGAAATATGAGGACAAGATGTCTTCCAATTTGGCAACCAAAAATGCAATGGATTATTTTCAAGGATTGAAGTTACCTGTTGTATCTCTATCAGCAGCAATGAATTGGAACTCTTCCAGGATCACTCAAATTTATGATAAGACTTGTCAGGATGCATTGAACCATCTCAATTCAGCCACACCAACCCAGTTTGAAGAAGCAAACTTTATCAAGCATCAAGTGAATTTGATTATGAAAGAACTTCATTCTTTAATGGAGATTCCCACATTCAAAAGCCGTTTTACTGCAAGATTGTGGCATAAATTGGAAGATATGGTCCAGAAAAACTTCTCTGAACTGGAGAAGAATTTGGATCGATTTTATTTCAAATTCATCTTACACAAAAACATGACGGAAAAGGGGCTGTTGCCAACTTCTGAAGATTTGAAATGTTTGCATCAGAAAATAGAAAGTAGGATCTCTTTAGTGCCAGATCAAGGAGATGGACAATTGAATCAAACTGGCCTTGCTATTGCCAGTGATCTCATGGATGAAATTGTGCAACAGTGTTTGGCATACAAAGAACAGGATCTGGAAGTTTCAAATGTGACCAGCAGATCAAAAACTTTCGAAGTTTCGAATTTGTCCAGCAGATCAACTTTAGATTCGAAAACAGGCACTTCTTCGAAAGATTGTAGAGAAAACTCTTCTTCCAAACACATTCGTAAATCAAGAGTCAATGATAGAATCGAAACTCGAATCTTCCGAAATTCTCAACGATCCCAACAGAGAAAACCAAGTTTTCTGCATGATGACAGTGATATTTCTTCAATTTTGCAAACAGATTATCCAAAATCGCCTGTAGAAGAAAAGCCTGTGGCAAAAAGATTACCAATTCCTCCAAGGGAAGATTTTGATGATGTGATATTTTCTGGAAGCCTCTTGGAAAACGCCAGTCTCAACCGTCAAAAGCCTGGAAATAGAAGTAAGACATTTATGAATTCCACATTCCTGGAGGATAATATACAGGAAGAAGAAGGTGATAAATTCCAAAATGGACCGGGTAATGTATCTAATGATCATCATAGCAATGTTTCTATTCAAAGAACTAAAACTTTACAATCAAATGATTTATCTCTTTTGGGAACCTCTCGGGTCTCAGCAAGGCAAACTTCTTTGTATCCCAAAATCAAAATACAGGAACCCCAAAATAAGTCATTTTTAGAGGGTTCCAGATTGAAAAGACCCATTCCAAGCAGAAAAGTCCCCTTTCAGCATGGTAAATCATCTGCTTATGAGAATGCGACTGATAAAATTTCAGCCAATTATTCTGAAACTGAGAAACAAGTTTTTGTAAATGTTTCTACACAGGAAGATAGTATGCATCAAGCTTTTTCTGATCACCTGAGAGATTTTCACAATTTGAATGCAGAATTGGAATTTTTATTGGATGATATTGAAAATGATACTGGTGGTACACTCTCACAGTATCGTACTCGTTTGGATAATAACAATTTGCAACAGAAAAGACTTCTAGTAAACGCTTTTGAGTTAGGTATTTTTTCTGAACAAAGAGTCAATGAACTTAATATGGATAGGGAAGAATTGTACAATGTTGTTAATGAAGCACTAGACCACCTTTATCAAAAAAGAAAGTCTCAACAGCAACAAAGTAAAATTTTACCCCCAAACACTCTCACAAAAACTACCCCAGCCCCACCCAGAGCAGAAGCCACTCCCGTTTCAGGTTTTTCAGGATACCAAAATTCGAATTTTCATGAAAAACAGCGACATTTTACTTCCTTGAACCAGAGGAATACTCACAATCAAAGCCACACTCAAAGCAGCAACTCAACAAATCTTTCAAGAAATTCCACAGAATTTAATGCATCGATGGAAAAGAAATCCGCTGGGAGCAACAACGTAGATTTTCAAGAACTTCCTTTGGCTTGGCAAGTACCCATTGTGAAGGCTGAATCTCAACAAGACATTATGAAACTGCTGAGTGGTAGTGGATTGCCGTATTTTGACGGTGATGCGGAAGAATATGCTAACTGGAGATCAAAGTTCATTATTATGGTTCATTCAGTAAATTACAGATTGGATAAAAAAGTTCTAGCTTTGGAAAAGTGTCTTGATAAAAAGATTTTGAGACAAATTTGTAATCCGTTTTCATACAATTGGTCAGGTTACAAAAGAGTGATTGTAGAATTGGAATCACTTTATGGAAAGTCTCAAAATGTTTTAAATATTTTAAAGAAACGGATCCATAATCTAAAATTTATTCAGAGCACAGACCTAAAAGGCATTGACTCATTGCTGCAAACAGTCCAATCAATACTTGCTATATTAGAAGAACAAGGCAACCAGGTTGACATAGAATGCACTTTCATGAAAGATCTGATTAGAGAGCCTTTGCACAAGGATTTTCAAATTGAATATTTAGTACATATTGGCAATAATGCAATGCCAGATAACATCAACAGTTTGCAAAGATTCCTAGATTTCAAAAGAAATATTTTGAGAACCCATCAATGCAATATGGAAAGTGTTAATCCTGTATCCACTTTGGGATCTGGATATTCAAAAAGCAACAATCATAAAACAAATGTGTACAACAGAAACAAGGGCCATAACAGTTATTATGCAGAAGAAGCTATTGGTTCCCCCAGTGATGCTGAAAAAGACACCGTTGCTACTGAGAGAAAATTTTTGAAGAAATCTGGTTGTACCAATTGTGAAGAACCTAGCCCCACTCATTTTCATATCAAAGATTGTCCTAAATACTTAAAATTATCTCCTGTAGAAAGAAAAGAGTTTTTAAGTACCACCAAAAGATGTTACGGATGTCTTAGCTTGGGTCACAGTATAAAAACTTGTCCCAGTAAATATCGCAGATGCAAACAATGCAAAAAGAACCACCATACAACTATTCACGGACATAGACCTGAACATTTCAACATCAAACCCAAAAAAGAATATGCTCATTACATGCAACCGGTGGATGAAGACAATGGTAATAATTCTGAGGAAGTATTCTCAGACATGGTCCAAGAAGAAGACCTGGATGCCACGGAAGAACATGTTTATAACATTAATCAGTTTTCAAAGAATAAGGGCACTTATTCCCTGCGGTATGTCCCAGTTAAGATTTCAGATATCACTCGAAAACACCAAGAAACTGTTGTTGTTTTGCTTGATGATGGCACCAATACATCATTATTAAGCCGTGAAGTTGCTAACAAATTGAACTTGAAAGGAATACCTACTACCATTTCTTTAGTTGTGGGCGGAGGTAAGAATTTTCAAACGTCAGGTTATTATGCTAAAATTAGAATACAGCCTACTGATGGCAGCTCATTTGAGAAATTGACAACAGTAAAGATTTTGCCTAATCCGACTGGAAATGTGGCAGTTCATGATTGGAATCATTACAAACAATTCTGGCCACATTTGCAAAGCATCTCATTTCCAGAACTTCCAGCTGACACTAGAGTGATGGGCATCATAGGCACAAAAGATAATGATTTACTCAATGCCATTGGAGAAGTAGTCAAAGCCCCACCAGATTCACCGTCAGCTAAGCGTACCATTTTGGGTTGGACTGCTATTGGTAAACTTGTTCCAGAATCAACACCAGTTGAAGAAGATGTGCAAACGTGTAATCATGCCTATGACGTAGAATCACAGAATGAATATTGCAATTTTATCCAAGAAGTTAGAAATACTGTACAATTGCAAGAATATGTGTCTTATAAAGATATCCTCTCTAATCCAGTCGAAGAGAAATTGTTTTCTTATAATACCTTAGAGTATGAAGCAAAGTTTGAAGATGATTTTTCATATCTTATACAAGAGAGATATGAAGAAACAAAGGATGAATCGTCCTTTAATGAACATGATTTAGTCAAGAGTATAGAATTTAATCCACAACTACAAGATCTATTTGAAAAATCATCCAAAGAAGAATTGGAACAAATTTGGAAACTGCAATGGACTGAACCCAAAAATCCTCTGTCCAAAAATTTTGATCAGTTATCGAAAGATGAAGAAGAAGCTTTGAAAATATTGAGAGCCACCAAAGTAAAGCTGGATAAAGGATTCATGGTAGGATGTCTTTGGAAACCGGACAAAACATGGACTTCCAACTCATATTCTTCAGCTCTCTCAAGATTATACAGCTTAGAAAACAGCAAAATGTACAAAAATCCAGATCAGAAAGAAAAATATCATTCTGTGTTTCGCACCTGGCAGGAGAAAGGTTACATTGAGAAAGTACAAGGACCAATCAATTATCAAGAAAGTTATTTTATTCCACATTTTTGTGTGACTAAAGCTGGATCCGACAAAGTCCGTCCTGTTCTAGATGGAGCTTATAAAGGCAAGAATGGTAATAGCCTCAATGATATGCTTTTTAGTGGACCGAATGCCATGTCAAACATATTGAATGTCCTTGTTCGTTTTCGTTCTTCACCTGTAGCTCTTACAGCAGATGTATCTGATATGTTTTTAAGAGTAAAAATGAGACCCGAGGATCGAGTTAAAGCTAGATTTCTGTATAGAACCAACCCTCAAGATCCACTAGAAGTTTGGCAATTCACTGTGCAATTCTTTGGAAAAACTGACTCACCTTGCATTGCTTGTACTGTAGTGAGTGATGAAGCAGAAGAACACAAGAAAGACAAACCAGAAGCAGTTGATACAATCCAGCATTCTACTCTTATGGATGATAGCATGGATTCCTATGCAAACCCAGCAATAGCTAAAAAGGTCAAAGAGGATTTGAAAGAAATTTACGATATATGTGATATGAAACTTCATAAATTTCAATCTTCACATGCTGAAGTTTTGGAACAAGAAAAACATGCACATGAATTACTGCTAAAACAGAATAAGAAAACTACTATTGTTGCTGACAGTACCACCAAGGCATTGGGCATAATTTGGGACTCCAAGAAAGACAATCTCACATTCTTATTCCCCCAAATTGCTCCAAAGAAAAGTTGGACAAAAAGAATGCTCTTAAAAACCCATGCCAAAATTTTTACACCTTTGGGATTAATAGCACCATTCCTATTAAAAGCACGTTTGATTTCTCAAGAATGCTGGCAAAGAAATTTCGACTGGGACGATGAATTGCCTAGTGATATTGTGCAGAAGTGGATTGAATGGTGTGAAGAAGTACCTAAAATTGAATTCTTACATTTCCCTAGGTTTGTCATGTTGCAAGATTTCACCTTAGAAGTGAAAAAATTTCGTATCTCTTACTTCTCCGATGCTTCTGAGCGTGGTTTAGGATGTTGTTGCTACCTGACCACTTTTTACAAAAACCATGAACCTGTCTCAAGATTAGTAAGAGCAAAAAGTTTGTTAGTTAATGAAGAAGTCTCAACTATGCCCAGATTAGAACTTTTGGCCGCAGAATTAGCAGCTGAAATGTCCACTTCCGTTACTACATCTTTGAAGAAGCCTGGAGCTGAAATATTGTACTTTTGTGACAATGAAACAGTCATCCTTTGGACCAAATCTAGAACAAAACGATTGAAAAATTTTGTCAGCATTCGTGTTACCAACATTAATGATATGACTGGTGGAAAACTCTGGAATTACATTCCTTCATCTGACAATCCTGCTGATATAGCTAGTAGAGGAAGTACAATTTCAGAACTGACAGAATCCCAATTATGGCAATTTGGACCTTCAGTTATAAGAGAAGAAGAATTGAATATTAAGAAAGTACCCAAGATTACAACAGCACAAGTCGAAAAAACTTTCAAAAAAGAAGAATTTCGAAAAGAATTTAAAATACTGGACAAAATGGAAGAAGAAGTATCCCTTTATGCTGAAATGCTAGAAAAAGACATTGATGAAACAACAATCAAAAAGCAAAAACAAGAGGCAATTCAAAAAGTTTTTCTGATGCAAGAAAAAGAAAATAAAGTGATTTCTGTGACTAAAAATATGGCCAAACTGCCTAGCCAATTTCCAGAGGGTTTATTCTTGAACTTGAGAAAAAACCAAGAAGAAGCTAAAAACGCATTTGAACTTAGCATAAAAAAGGATCCCATGCTTCAATGTTTGAATTTCTTCAATCCTCACAAATACAGTTCATGGCAGAGAATGGTAGAAGTGTTCCACTTTGTAAGAGTGGCAGTCAATAAATTCAATAGTCTGATAAAAAACAAAAAGCCAAGACAGACCAAACTTATCAGAGTGAATTTCAAAATGAAGATCAATGTTAATAAGACATTCTATTACACTACTGTCTATACTCCATCCATCAAAAATGCCACACCTTTGGTCTCTGCCATTGATTGGACTAATTCTGAAAACTTATTGCTGAAAGTCATACAACTGATCTCACTACCAGACCTAGTACATTATTTGCTCACCAGACCAAATCTTCCTATCAACTCCGATTTTGTTCGATTATCACCTTTTATAGATTTAAAGGGTATCATAAGAGCATACACCCGTATAAGTCATGTACAAGAAATCAATTATGACACCAGATGTCCTATATTACTTCACAGCAAAGATCCTTCCACCAGAATTTTGATGAAATATTACCATGAGATCCAATTAAATCATGTTGGAGGACCAGCCACACTAGTTTGTAAATTGGAGGAAAGATTTTCTATCATCAGTGCAGCAGTGGAAGCTAGAAACATTTGTTTCAAATGTGTTCCATGCAGGCAAAGATATACCAAACCAATACATCAATATACTGGTCCATTACCAGATTGGAGAATTCCACTAGCACCATCAGATCCAATATATCCCTTCGCGGTCACTGGAGTCGATTTTGCAGGCCCATTCACAGTTCAACATGGAAGGAGACATTCACCAATTTATGTTGTTGTCTTTGTTTGCGCCACCTTCAGATGCTTACATTTGGAATTATCTGAATCAACTGATAGTGAGAATTTTCTGAAAGCATTTGATCGCTTCATTGCTCGAAGATGCAAACCAAAGACGGTCCGAAGTGACTGTGGTACTGTATTAGTCAAATCAAAAAATTGCTTATCTTACATACAACAAGCCTTGAAACAAATTCCAATTGGGTTGGATGAACACCAATTAAGGAAGAGATACCCCCAAATTGATTGGGTTTTAGGATGCCCCTTAGGAAGTCACCAAGCGGGCTTTTATGAAAGATTCATTTTAACAACAAGAAGAGCATTAGCTAGTACATTGAAAGATGTTCCTTTAAACACATTAGATTTCCAAACATGTCTAACTAAATGTGAAATGTACATCAATTCAAGACCAATTTGCAGATTGAATAATGATCTACAAGATTTCAAAACCCTATCTCCAGCACATTTTCTTACCAACAACATTTCAGAGAGTCTGGCTCCAGCTTTTCAAAATCCTCCAGCACCCTTATCAAGAAGATGGTATAAAATACAAGACCTTTGTGAAACTCTCTGGAAACAGTTTCTCAAAGAACTCCTGCCTACTTTGAAAGATAACAAGAAATGGTTGCATGTATCTAATTATTTTAAGAAAGACACATTGGTTTTGATCATTGATGATAATTTGCCTAGAAACACCTGGAAAAAAGCTGTGGTTTGTGAAACATTGCCAAATTCTAAGGATGGACTAATTCGTATAGTAAAATGCAGAACAAGTGATGGCAAATACTTATTGCGTCCCATCAATAAATTAGTGCCAATTTTAGAAGCAGAAGATGATATCTCAGAATTTCCTTTTTGAAACATATGAAAAATTCAAAAATCTCAATGTTAAATAATTATTTTTCCTTTTGGTTCAACAAAAAAGATCAATTTAGTGTCCACCCTAATTGTTCTGCTTTTTTAAAGAAAACAAATTCCGCAAAAACATTGCATGCACCAAATTCAATTGCTAAAAAGAAATTTATTCAAACAGAAATAGAAATTGAAATCCAGAATCAATATAGAGCTCAAAAACGAAATCCAGATCGAAGACGAAATCGAAATCAAAATCGAAATCAAAATCGGATTCGGCAAAGTCGAAATCGAAATCCAAAACGGAAACGAAAAGGAAAACGAAAACGAAAACGATATCGTCAAAATCGAAATCGTCAAAATCGAAAAAGTAAACAAAAACGATCACGAAAAAGTAAACAAAAACGGTCAAGAAATCAAAATCAAAAACGAAATCCGAATTTGACGTCAAAGTCAAAAACAAATGAAAACAAAAAGTGTTACCAAAACCTTTTAAATTGTGTTCTACTAATTTCTAAAGTGATTAAATCCCTGAACAGGGGATTTGATTTCAAAGAAATCATGCATCGCCTTGAAGAGAAATCCAATTTATCCCGATATCCATACATCCCAAAAGATTTGAAACATCAGTATGATCAAAATGAAATTAGGATCATTCCTGAAAAATACAGAGAACTACGTTTTGTCCATCTGGAAAATTTCAGAAATGAAGTCCAAAAATGGACTGAAAGACCTTCGAAAGAGATGAAGACCAAGATTGTGATTATTCATGAATATGCCAGGTTGAGTTCTGCCTTGAAGGATATAGGAAAAGCAGTCAGAGTCCAGAAAATGTTCTCTTTAGATTCAGAGCTATCTCCTAAAACGTCCAAAACAGCAGATTTGATGACTCAGATGCCTCCAATCTTAAATTTTGGCTTTGCAGATGGAACAATGGTGGCGCTGGATCTTCGATTCATGCCTTATCATGCCAAAGCCAACGTGGTGGAGAAACTGAGAGAGCTTCCTGAATGCTATTTGTTATGCAACCCGAATGAATTTGAAAAAAGATTGATCTCAGAGAATCCAAAATTGAAGATTCTGGATGTGAATGAAGTTTACAAAGGCTGCGTTGATCATGAAATTTCTTTCCCGTTCAAAGACTTACAGGAGGAAAAAATTCACAAGCCAAGATATTTAGTTAATTTCTGGCAAACCGACCCACCTCGAAGTGGATTAGGCGGAGGATTTTATAAGTTAAGCGGTTTTCCTCACAAAATCAACAACAAAGATACGCCAAAGAAGTTCATGGATAGATATGAACTCAATCATGTCACCAGAAAATGGCTTATGGATCCGGATGATCCCAATTCAATGAAATTTCCTGCTTGGCGCCGTTGGTCTACATTCTACGAGTCCAAAATCTTCAACTGGGATGATATTACCGTCATGTACAATTTCATTGACGCTATTTATCCGTTTCATTTAATATCTCATTACTCAGTTGAAAACATAAAAACTACAGTTGAACAACCCCATTTACTAACTTGGGGCAAAGTTTCCATGGCAGAGATCTTGTATGAAGAGGTAAAAATGCTCTATGCCAATGAGTTTTAATCTCTCTATCCGTGGACCAAAGTGCCAATTTTCTCTGGAGAGCCGATGATTTTCTCACCGCCACCAAATCCGCCTCGTTCTGCTTTGATTCGCATCTCCTCCACTTTCACGCCACAACGATTCTCCGATGCTGATTTGAAAAGGATCGTCCCGAAGCCTTTACGATCTGGTTATGCGGAACATGACTTTGTTGATACGGAACCTCCTGAAAAAAGAATGAGAAAAGAGAAATGTAAAGAAAAGATTCCAAGTTCTTCTTCTGCATCTTCAAACAACACCCGCCAAATAAAAGACAAAATCCAGAATTATCTTGAAGCATCCAAAAAAGCGCGAATGGATTGTGCGTCAGTCTCTTCAGAGCACCGCCAGCCCTCATCCTCTTCCAATCTTGCTGCTAAGCCGGAAGGGCAAGATCATAGAGAGGAAAAGGGTTTGGATTTGTCTCTAAATTATGAAACGGATGACTTTGAAAATTTTCTCAAAAGTCTTGATGAAAGGAATGCGGCGGAAGAGGAGACTGCAGAACAAGAAGAAAAGCTAGATGACAGCGCGGTGGTTGAGAAAAATCTCAAAATAATCCAAGATATCGCGAAAATGGATACTGGAGACAGGTTGTTACCCTGCACTGGGGTCAACAAACATAGCTCTCTACAAGAAGTATCCCAGAAGAAAGAAGATCCGGAAGACACCCGCCTCAATCTTGGACGTTGTGCCGCAGAATATGAAATGATTCTGAAGTTAGTCCCAGAGGACTTAACCAGAAGCGGTTCTACTCGCCTGATCATAATTGAAAAGATCAAGAAAAGTTTGGAAAAGATGCTAGAACTCCCACATCTTCAGAAAGATCCCAAATTAGCTGCCATGATACCTGGCTGGAAGAAGGTCATTGCTGAGAAAAATAGCAAATTAAAACCAGATGAAAGACCTTGGGTTCTGGACCAGCTGGTCCATGCTTATTCAGTAAAGCATAGATTGAGTAAATTCACGGAAGAACAAAAAGCTTTACATGAAGTATATAAATGGCTTCGCCAATTATTAAAACGAGAAAAAGAACGAGTTCAAGCCAGACATGCCAGCTTGGCCAATTTGAAGCCAGAAGTTAGAGAAAAACGACTCAAAAAAGAAGACAATGACCGGAAAACCCGTCCTCGCGGAGATTTGCTCCGTTATGAAATGTTATTGGACAAATTAGATGAAGAAAAATGCAGCGAGATCAATCATACTTCCAGCGATCGCCTCAGACAAATTCATTTGATCGATCCGCAAAAGCCTTCAGATCTAATTAGATTACGTGACGACCCCCGCACTGATTTACGGGCTTTTTTGAACAAGAAAAAGCCAACCAAAAAACGTTAATAACACTCCCTTGTCTTACTATGGTCTTAAATTAAAACATATATTTAGAAATTCCCTTGAAACTTTGATATAAATGCTCTTTGTTTGTTTGTTGACTGCTCCTTTTAGAAAATGGTCATACAATAAAAATTGAAAGATATGAATAAGAGATTTCATCTATTTCTTTCGACAATTATTTGAAATTAGTACATGCTATGATGATTATAAATATTTTAACTTGTATTGATAACCTGCCTTTAATGTTCTGCTCTATTTTCCAGATTTTGCCAGGAATTAAAATTTCAGGTCTGCAGCATACACCCACCCAGATAGAGGACGTAATCAAACATCATCTGATTGTCATTTCCACCCGATGCCCTAGAACCGAGATATCATAGTGAAGAGCTTTGATTATTTCAGTGATCATTGTACCAGAACGACGAATTCTGGAAACAACGAAGTACATTTTGCACCAGAATGATGAATTCTGAAAGTAAAATCCCAAAGAACCCTTGTGAAGAGCAAGCTTTCTTTCTGAGAGGCCGGGAGAATGTTGCCGTAGCAATAT
>JAOWAT010048900.1:0-27252 GCA_028571025.1 Longipedia americana | reverse complement strand
CTTCGAGATAATCATTCAATTCAGCGAAACTTACCATTCAATATCTAATAATAAACGTTATAACAAAACTAACTAATGTCATCACAGACTAATCTCACGTAGAAACAACTCCGAGAATAACTCCATCGATAGACTTTCGACGGGTAGAACATTTTTTACTCGTACACCTACAAACTGAATAATCTGGGTATTTTTACCAATGAACGGATGCTAATTTTGAATGAAAAGGAAGGGTAACTTTACTACACAGACCCTGGAAAGGCTCCTTTTAAGATAAGAGATAGAGTGCCCATTAGCAAGAAAGATAAGGATCATGTTAACATCCATCGTGCAACCGTGGTCAATCCCGATAATACCAATGACTTGAAGATATAGTTCCCGAAGAAGGAAGGAGAAAAGTACGTTACTGCCACCTGGGTCCTTACGATGGGATCTAAGGAATTGGCTCAGGATTGGAATCTAACGATAAAGTAAGTCAAAAACAAAAAATTGCAGGATGCTCTTGGAGTCCGTGATAGTCAAGTCAAAAAAGGGAACATGTCGTTTATTCACTAAACCATAAACTTTGGAATACTACCTGAAGAGAGAGCCTAAAACAACCGTGGAACTTTTGTCCCCGAAGCTCAAAGAAGCACCTTTCAACAGGACCCTGTCAAACCCATTGAAAATAGTGCCTCGAGAGTAGTTGACAATCCTCAAAATGCGTCTCGTATATCCAACCAAGGAGTGGTTAATGTTTCTCAGTCGAGAATATCCAATCAATAGGCGGGAAATGTGTCACCATCCAAAATATCCAACCAAGGAGGAGGCCTAGCAAACGACCCTAACAAGTCTTTAGTTTCCGACCTAAATAAAAGCAATATTCGCGAGTCGAATGTAAAGAGCAATATAGTGGACCCCAATCCGACACCTGCAGACCCGAGAAATACAGGGAATAAAATGTAGTAGATCGTGAACTACAATGTTACTCGTAGCGATCTGAATAGAAGCAAAAAAAATCGTTAATACTAAAGGTCATCGGATTGGAATTTCCAGTTCTTTAAGAACAGAAATGAAGAGGTTATATATGAGTTCGAAAAACAAGCTATCAAAGCGTTTTTCAGTATTTATGAGTAATAAAAGAAAAATTCGAGTTCTGAGCTTCGAACCTACTGGGGTTTGGATTTGTGTATTTATGTTGCCGATAATTTCAGCAGCTACTCTAAGAAATTGAAGATGGAGTTTAGGAACTATCACTATATTCTGGAAGCGACTAAGTAAAAATTTATTGTTGGGGTTCCCCTTTGCTGTTTGATCTAATTTTAAGGACTGCTGATACTTGTTAAGGCACCGATTCCATCAGAAGCTATCAAGTTGGAGCAGACGTCGGAAACTATCTCACTTATCAGGTAACTTTAGCGATACACAAAAATTAAAAACTAGGTGCTGTCTCGGCAAACAAACTGCAACATTTACGATTTTAGCAAATTGTACGCGGAGGGATAAAGAACTAACGTTATATACGTTGACTTACTCTATTAGTACCTTCCTTTTTACACCGACGAGGAAACTTCATGTGCAGTCCGCCCTGAATTTATTCTTGATAACGTGAATTCAATAATACCGGGAGGATCGTCTCATAACCCAGCCCTGAAAAACCTATCGTAATTATCAAGAAAGGCAGACAGTCTGGTCAAAAATATAGCACAGTATTTATCGAACCAAGAGTTCACGTTCGCAAATATTTTGGAACTTAAAAACTTCATGCATATAAATGGACTGAATCTACAGTACCTACCGGCGATCTATAGGTAAGTTTCTAATAAATCCGTCAAACGCTATATTCACACTTGTATGGTTGCTAAGGCTGTTAAGGACAATATTATATTTTCTTTGTTCAATTTTAACAAGGAATCTGGAACTAGAAAAGCCCTGCACATTATTGTTGAAGACATTCTGAGGTAGTTGGTGGAAGGAAATAGTCATACTTCTTCGTAGAGATGGAAAGAGCTGGCGCTTATTTTCAAAAAAATGTTCAAAATTGCGATCAATTCTCATTAGATCGTTCCTGGGTTTTTTTTGAACTCAGTAATGTGTCTCATTCGGGCGTAGTATAATATTAGTAAACTCGACCAGACGAAAACGTTGTTTAAGGACGAAAACATTATCCATGACGGGTTTATCATCCGGTTGACCCCAAAAGTTAAGTCTTACTGGCGATTTACGACACCTCTTAACGATAAAGTAACTGCGTTGACAAAAGAGCCACAGAGCAGATAGAATGTCGCAGATATTATAGCAATACTGAACTTGAAGGACAACCAGATTCCTGAATATTTGAGATTAAATTAGACAGATCGCCGTCTCGCACAGTATTTGTCTTACTCTCTGTCTCCTGAGTAATTTTCCAACGACCCTTAATTCAGGGTGGTGCGGAGGTTTATATATTCCAAGGTCAATTAGGAACCACCGACGTAGTTGTCATTGTTAATAACCAAAAGGTACCTTCTATAGGCGGTGAATTTCAAGAAAGAGAAGTAATTTAAAGGAACGGTATCAGACGCAATGAGGATTATTGACTATTGGTTTGATTAGAACCACTTGTATCACTGTTAATTGTATGATTGTTTGGCTGCTTATCACGCATCGACTGGCAATCTGGATGAAAGCATCAACTTTAGCAAACAGTCCTTAGTGACGTGCATTAAATCTGGAACCAGGAGGGCTGATATTCTTGGGGAGAAATCTTATAATTTGGCAGACAAGGAGCTCAAGGCTGGGTACAAAGCCGAGGCTCTATAAAATTTCAACAAGGCTAAATCGAGCATCGAACAACAAGAAAACAAAGATGAGTTATACCCGTTGATACTTATGAATTTGGCGTTACTCAACTTGAATTCTGGTCTCCTTGACAAGAGCATTTAGCATGCAGTCCAGGCATAGAAGATCTTTGCTTCATATAAGCAACGGAGATGGGAAAGATAGTCCATCAAGACTTACTAGATTCTGGGGAGAGCTTATGAGATTGGTGTGATGAAGAGTTAACTACGTGATATGTCGATTCGATGTGCTCAGAGGTTTAATAGGTCGACAGATAGCGCGATTTTCTAGCAAATGGTTAGAATTTCGATGACCGGAGCGATATCGAAATTAAGTCTTGAAAAGGGCAGAGTAGTGCTCAAATGCCTATAAAGGCTTAGAGACTCGTCATCGGCGTAATACGATGTGAATATGAAAGACTCTGAAAGAGCAATAGATTATCTAATGCACTAGGCTGAAAGCTACACTGTGATGGAGAGATTCATGCATAGAATTGACAGTGTGTAAAGAGTTTGGATGTAACTGAATAGCAAAAGAGTGATGTCAAACTAATCTAGGGAGTTTTTACAGTTGCTCGGGTTTGTTTCAGGGGCTATTGGGGATGAGTTCGTTGCGGGGTTGGTTCAGCAGAAATAATTTTAATGAAAAGAGAGATTTGTATTCCAAATTTATAAGTGATTGATTATTTGTTACGGTAGTAAAACATATGGGATCCAATTCAGTCTGATCTGTATAATCAATTTATCCACCTATATGTCATATAAGAGTTAAATAAAACTTATAAACTGGAAATCTAATGATAAGCGATGCTCCAAAGCCGGAGTTTAAGAACTATCCTCTGAACCAGCAGGACTTGAAGAATGTCCACGATTAAAAGAACCAAGTGTAGAAATAGATCGGTGATAACAATGCCTAAATCCGAATTTTAAACAGCAAAATCATGAAGTACAATTTTTTGCAATGATAGGAATGACTATGAGCATGCTTACCTACATCGTCTCCACGAGAAAGACGCAGTCTTGGGTGCCAAAAAAAGATAGCTGGAGTAGATAATTCGAATACAGAAATATTTAGAGGATGAGATTGCACAGAATAAGCACAATTAAGTTAAGTTTAAAAGTACCTTGGCAAACTAGTATAAGTATGCCATAGAGGAGAAAAAAATCAGAGCCGAGGAGGAAAAGCGTCGCCGGGTGGAATAGTAGCGTCAGGTTCAGAACTATAACAACGCAGCAATGATGGAATAAATGTAACGCAAAAGGCACTAGCTGACTGTTCAGAAAAGACAGGCCCAACAAGAGTTAGCCATGAAATAGCACATGAAGCAGAAAGAAAGGGAGGAAAAGGCCAAGGAAAAAGAAGAGTATAATCGGAAAACTCAACTTTTGAACAATTTACAGACACAAAAATAGGCTACCTATAAACAATACTATGATCATTTCCTGCAGGGGCAAAACCGATTGCAGAACATTTATCAGGAAAAAGCAGCGCAGGAAGATGCCCATCGGAAAGTCTAAAGGGAGGACTTTCTCAGAAGATAGCAGGAGTAGTATACCAACAGACAAATGAAGGACCAGCAGGACAGGGTGGTCAGAATGGCCCAGTAAAGAGATATGTTGAGGACGGAGCTCCAAAAACAGATCGAGGAGAAATAGCGCAGAAAACTGAACGAAAAAATGGAATAGCAGCGGTATAATCAGCAGTTCCATCAGTATCAATAGGTTCAGAAGGAATACGACGCAATTTAAAAACAGAGGAAAAAGTAATAGCAGCGTAGGTACGATGACTAGCTAAAAACCCAGCTCAGAAGTCCTCAACTCAGGAATTCAGGATCCGGGGACACCTCCTACGGAAAACATAACCCAATCACCAACCCCATCAGCTTTAACATAGGAATCACGAATCCCTACATTATAAAATAGTACGAACACACAAAGGAAAGGTACATGGGAGACAATCATTTGAAACTTGAGAATTTGGCAATGGTCGGGAAATCATCCCTGGCTAAGCACTGATTTATTGTTTTTTGTCTCATCTGTCGCGAATATCAAAAGTTAAATTAGTCTTTCAGTGAAGCATACTTTATGCCAGCTTTTTAAACTCTATTTAGCATCTCATCAATGGTATCCTGGGCTATTCCTTTGCATCCCTACCGAATGATGATAGTCTAAAAGCCAGCTGCCTGTGAGTCAAGGGCAGTACTGCCTACGCAATAGTCGAGAGCTAGGCCGACAACATAGACGGTTTTGACTCCTTTGTCTTTAAGAATGGTCGCAAGCTCAGTGGGATATTCCTTACTTCCAAATCCGGAATAAACTTCTTCAAACTATCTAATTCCTTTTAAAACAACGATATCATTTTAATCATGTTCAAGATCTTTTGGTATTTAAGCTCCTTCTGTCCCTTGAACACAGTGAACTGGCCATAGTATCCTTTTTCCCCCGTTTTCCTCGAGTTCTTCGTAGGCCTGTTTATTGTGAGTTTTTGCGAAACATGTGTGATTTTCAGGATGCCACACTTTAGTTATCAAAACTGTTTGAATATCCTTGTGTTTCTTTATTAGATTGATGGCTGGGAATATTTCTTTTGAACCTTTAACTCCGCAAAGTCCTCCTTCGCAGTAATCATTTTGGGTATCAACGATGACAAGAGCCTTAGCCATAGGAAATAATTTATTTGTAAATAGTCAATAGTCAATAAACCGATCAAAGCGGAGTTATTTGTAAATATTAAACGTAAGTTCAATTAGAAATCAAAAGTGTTATTTCAAAGGAGAAAGTTTCACTCCCGCAGTTTTTAATTTCTATTTCATTGCATCAATGGTATTTGGAGCAATTCCTTTGGTTCCTTCTTAAATGATGACTGTTTAGAAACCTGCAGCCTGAGAGTCGAGAGCGGTGCTACCAACACAGTAATCCAGGGCAAGACCCACAACGTACACTTTTTCAATTTCTTTAGCCTTAAGAATCATTGTCAATTCTGTAGGATTTTATTTAGTCCCAAATCCGGAATACACCTACTAAAAATCTCTGAATCCCTTCAAAATTACGACATCGCTTTAATTGACTTGGATGTCCTTGGACAACTCTGCCCCTTCTGTGCCTTGAACGCAGTGAGTGGGCCAGAGCATCTGTTTAACAGTGTTTATCTATATTTCTTGGAAAGGATCTTTGTTGTGGTTTTTAGCGAAAGACATATGGTTTTCAGGATGCCAATCTTTGGTTAGGACGACGGTTTTGAACTCGGGACGTTTTTTCAACTGGTTTATAGTGGGAAATATTTCTTTGGAGTCCTTTACTCCGAGTGGTCCCCCTTCACAGAAGTCATTTTGAACGTCTACTATAACAAGCGCTTTGGACATGTGTGTTTTTAGATATGTTCAATAATTAATTTACCGAAAGTGAAGTGTGAACGAATTTATATTTGGAGACGAAAAAATCATAGAGTATGTTTTGACTTAAATTCCGAGTATTTGCAAAACAGTGGTTACCTTCCTATTTTATCCTTGGTTGCCTTAACGATTTCCGGGATTTGCTGTGCTTCGAGAACTAACCCCCTACTCCTCACAATATTGAGGTAGAAATTATCTTTTTTCCAGTCATAGACACTGAGTTTCTTATCTATTTTGAACCTTGCGTCGGGACTGATATACCATTTGTTATGCTGCGGCTTTTAATTCACCTTAGAGTGATGAAGACCCTATTTATTTTTATCTTGCGCTTTGTTAAGGTTTGTCTTGATGGTAATTCTGGAATTCTATGTTTATATTGGTCTTTTGAGTTTGGGCAGGCTGAAATTTCTCGATCGATGTTTTTGTTAGAATTACACTTTTTCGATAGGAGACATTTGATTTCTCGTCAGCTAGTTATTGAGATGCTGCATTCCCCCGAGGTGCTAAGAGTTGCGTTCGATATGATTGAGTTAGTCCTGGATTAGTTTGATGTGTGAGGAGAATCTGTCATTCATCAGTTTTTACGGACTTGGGTTTCCACGTTTTAGAGTACAGCTTTGGGATTTTTTCTTTAGGGAAGTAAGGGAGAAGGAGGTATTTGACTATTTCATCGATGGAATATAAAATTAGTGACTGTTTGTAAATTGTAAGTTTGGTTAAGGAGTTAAAAATCGTGATTTTTAAGAAGAGCTGACTTGAAACCAAATTTTCCGATAGTTGGGGATTTTGACAAATATTCTTGTGATAATTGTTTGATTTTGATAATCATATAGTTTAAGTTCACATTTCATCGGCTCGAGGATATAACACAAGGGAGGATGTTGAAAAATCTCAGCAAATTAATGTCAACTAACTACCGTTTTGCAACTGAAGTCCAGAAATCAGCACCTAAAGCATCGTCATCGCAATCCAGTCTGACCTACTACAAGGACGGTCAGCTTGTTACACGCAATGCTATTGTTCTCAAAAAGCAATAGGATATTGAGGCATATGTGATCAAAACCATCCAGAACTACTTTAGGACAACCTACAGGAATGGTAAGTGTTTGGAAGATAATTGTAGGATTGACTGCTGACAGCGTTCTTGCTGATCATGGTTTGGATTCCTTGGACACTATTGAAGTGGCAATGCAGATCTAAGAGGATTTGGGGTATGTAGTCTCTGCTGAAACCCTTCCTCAATTCAGTAAAGTTAAGCATTTCATCAATTACATCGAACATGTCTAGGCCTTCAAAAAAGAAAACAATAAAGCGCCGCTACCATGATTGTGTTTTTAAATCATTCATCTTCAGTCACTCGCTGTATCTTAGTCTCATACGGAGTTTTATCTAATTTCCCAGGAAAACTCGGGGTTAATCGACAGGTGGCAGGTTACTGCGCTAATTGATAAAGTTTTGATGTGTTTTGTAAACAGCCTCATAAATAATTTTATATGCAAACCAATAGAGCTGTACAACCTGAGGGAAAGGTGGCCTATTACAGATCCGACGGTACTGGAAGAGACACTTACATTCGAGAGCACAATGGGGGTCTTCTTAGTCACGATCGCATTCACAAACTCAAACAATTTAAACCTTTGCACTAGAAAAAAATGTCGTTTGGGAAATCTCAATACAGAAAACATCCATATAGTTATAGATAAGGATCTTCAAATAAGTTTCCACATTACATCAGTGATGGTTCGGGTAGGGACTACTATGTGAAAAACACAGAGGGGGGGAATAGCCACCCCGATAGGTGGAGAAGTCGAACTGACTTTTTCTTTAAATCAGGTCTCCATACTCACGAATAAATGAAAAAAGTAACAACCGTAAGTATTTAGACTAATCCCGAAAAACCTGATATTTTTACAGCAACTCAAAGTAAATTAACAGCTAGGCAGTCTTTGATGAACAAAACGATGTCGATGTATCAATACGGGCTAAGCAGCAAACTTTCTGAACCCAAAATTCACTGTAAGCCTCCTCCAGTTTCAGACTATTTCAAAAGTGATTTTGATAGTACCAAAATCAGTAGGATGTATGGGCTTAATCTCCCTCAGGCTCGGAGGACTTCCTATCAATGAGTAGTATTTTATTAGAAGATGGCAATGATTTTGGATTACACACTCATTAATGACTGACTATTTTTTCTCAATCCTTCGAAGGATTTCTCTGAGATTAATCCATGAATTAATATTTAGTTTTTGGGTATGAAAAAAAAGTTTTAGAATTTTTAGAGAGTGAATAATCGATCATATTTTCTTTCATGAGTGAGATCCAGTTAGTTGTCTAGTTACCGCCCTTAGGCGTATCAGTATCGGCGGTACAGGCTCCATTTATTTGATGATTCCTTGGTGAATTTAATATTTTTTGGTTTATATTATTAAATTCTGTTTCTAAGCTCAGAATTCATGCCTTTAAAATTAACTTTCATGAGATTTTAGACCCCTACATAGCCTCCTTCTTAATCTAAATTTTTAGGTGGGATAAATACTGATACTAAATCGACAGTATTCTACACGTTGCAACTCAGCGCAAAAGAAAGGACTGAGGTCCTTTATTCTGTTATTGTCGAAATTGAAACTTTTCAAAACAGGTGTGTGTATTTTTCTCAAAGGAAGAATGCAGGTAATATCGTTTTCACCTTTTTACTGATTGCTTTTACTTATATTTAGAAACTAGAGGGTGGGCATATTGATAGTCGACATTTCCTACAGTGATAATATTTTGTTTCTTTCTACATCGATATTTTAAAATACCTAACTCTAGGTACCTCAATTTTGTGAAGCTTATTCCGTTTAAATCCTTTATAATGGACGGCTATTTGCAAACTTCATTATTCCAAGTGTTTACAGGCACTGCAGTATGTCACTTCCGAAGTAGCGCAAGCCTTGAGTAGCTTTGACACATTGAGTTCGCAATATCCTTTGGAAGCTGAATTATTTAACAACTACTTAATTCCCAGTTGGTGCTCGAAAATGTGAAGTAGTCCTGAATGTAAGCTATCATAGCTGCCAGTTCATTCTGATTTGGGAGCTCATTCTCTTTTAATGTGAACCCTGCTGACTCAAACTCTCGATAAAATTGAGACATGAGGTCAATTTGACTATGTGTTTTAATTTGCACCTTTAATTAGCAATTTTATCAGAAAACAATTTTGCGCTTTCTTTATCCAAGCTTCTTCAAAGTTCCTTACTATTCGTTAATAATTCTAGACTCGCTTTCAGATAACAGCTCCCTGTATTTTTATGGAAGTGATAAAAATTTTTGTGGATATTGATTTAGGTTAATTTTTGGATTTATATCACATTGACACATTTTTACGAAATACTTGAAAAATTAAACCTAAAGAAAAACATACGAATAAAGGTAACAAGGAACTACTATCAATTTTTCTTAGAACCTCCTCCTGTGGTTGCAAGACCTACTGCAGTTTTAAAAGTATCGTATATCCACCATTGAAGACCAGTGAGAGTACCAATCATAATAATTCTGGTGGTGAGTCCAGCCCACAGTCCTTTGAATCCAATTTCCCCGTAGATTTTAGAAACTTTCGTTCCGATCGACGTTTCTTCCCCTCCACCGACACTGTAGATCTTACTGACCATGGTATCTGCCGGATGGGAAACGATAGCGCAGAAGATACCTGCTAAATATCCAGATGCAAAAGTGATGGAAAGTTGTGTGGCTTTATTGTAGTTTTACTTTCCCTTGGTAAAGATGTTGTCATAGAAAAAGGCCACAAACCATTAGAATGCTACGAATTTAACGATGGTGTAAGGGATTTGTCTTGACCACAGAGGTACGATACCCTTGTAGAATCCTCCGTTTCCTTAATTAAAATGCTCTGTTACCTTCTTCCACTTGAAGTTTTTTGAAGGCAGCTCCGAGTTGATTGGGGTACTCGAATCCTGGCCTTGAAAGCTGTGTTTTTAGTTTAAGTGCTTCCCATGGACAGAGAAGGATATCAGCGATAAATTCAGCCGAACCTGAGGCAATCGACCAGCCGACTTTTTTATATTTATCGGCATTTTCTTCTCCGACGATGCTCTTGTATACATCTTTAAAAATTTCATAAAATCCGAACTTTCCTAAGCCTTGGGCTGAATATCCAACAAAGGTGGGAGCCCATCCGAGCGTTGTTTGACCGCTTCCTACCACTTTTTTTACACCATCGATCAATCCAGTGCTGAAGTGAGGATCGATTTGCTTTTTGCATTTTGCGACATCGAGAGGTACAATGGCAGTATGAGTGATTCCACAAGCAAGGATACCCCCCATCATGCATTTGAGATAGTAGGTCAAATCATGTTTGTCGCTTCCTCCCATATTTTTAAGCTTCAATTGGATATTATTTATAAAGTTGTTGATAGCCCTAATTAATCATCTGATTTAAAAAATAATTGATCAATAAAATATGCTTCGCTCTTAAAAAGAAGTTCCAGAAACTTTAGTAACAGTGAAAAAATATAAACTCATCAAAAAAATTGATGTTTGTTGGTTCAGACCAAATGTCAAACCCACTCAGGAATCAATTTCGATATCAAATGTTATTGCCCTACCAGTTATTCTAAGAATGGAATATATGTTTTACATTATTTAAAATCGAAAAAAGGACGAAGTTTGTACTATTTTTCGATCTTTCTGTAAACGTGCTCTTATCGAAGCTCATCAAAAAATTCATGACAAAGAGCTTACGCGGCATTCAATCTTTGTTTTGGAGAATAAATCATTATTTGCGAAATCAAATCTAAGAGGAGACTATCAGCTTTCGGAAAAACCTATGTCGATTTGATAAGTACTTTATTCCATTATTTCTTCTTTATCTTTGGGAACTTATAGTCATTTAGGTCATAATCGGGATTCATGTCCACCACTTGACTTTTAGTTGGAGTTCCCATAACCTTAATCACCTCTATTAGGTGATCTACTGAACTTTATCCGATGAAAAGAGGTATTCCATTTAGCATTTCCAAGATTACGCAGCCTACTGACCAAATATCGATCATAGTGCTGTATTGGGTAGCTCCAAAAATTAATTCTGGGGCTCGATAGCACCTCGAGCAGATGTACGGCAGATTTGTTTCATTTGACTTGAGGACTTTGGCAGATCCGAAGTCACAAAGAACCAGTTGTTTTCCTCGAACAAGTAAGTTATGGGGTTTTATATCTCGGTGACAGATGCTTAGTGAGTGTATGTACATGAGAGACCTGAAAATCTGGTAGGTGTAGAGTTTGATATCGATGTCTGAGAGATTCTTTTTGCCATGCCTGATCCGCTGATAGAGATCTCCCTCGTAAAAATCCATCAGTATGTTTAGGTACTCTCCGGAGTGATCGTAGGTGAGGTAGGTTCCGAGGACTTTCATGACGAAATCGTTGTTGAGGACATTGACAATCTAAATCTAACGATTTTTGTATTTTTTATCCTGAAGTACTCGCTTGATGGCAACTTGTTACCCAGTACTGCGCATCCTCCCTTTGAACACCTTTCCAAAGGTTCCTTGTCCCACCAATTCGATGATTTCGACGTCATTTCCGAAGATGCACGAGGATGTGGAATCGAAGCTGCCTTCTGTCTTCAAATTGTAGTTTTTGCTGTGTTTGTGGAAGTTATTCGATTGGTTATTTGACATCGTTGTCGCCGACAGGAGTGGCTTGTGGATGTTTACTTTTGTTTTCAGAGATGTTGATTACGTTACTTTTTTATCAGCACTTCTGTGTTTGTCCAGTTTTGTGGAATCCATCGCTAGTTTTGACTGTTTCTTGTCTTTCGGTTTTTTCTGATACTTAACACGCTGGTTACTTGTCGAGGGATGATTTGACCCGTCTAGGTGTGTCCTCGGAATTTATTGGGTGATTTCATGGTGCTCTTTTTTTTAAAAAACGTGATGGTTTCTTTATGGACGGGGCACTTTTTTAATTTGGGACTTGTGCTTTTGAAGGGCAATTTGAACTGCTTGACGACCTTTTTCATTTCGGAATCGACGTATTTTTAGTTGCTTTCCGTGATCACTCTGCGGTTGTGATAATCATTCTGAGATGCGTAATGGAAATTCTTACTTTCGTTCTCATATTTTAGTTTTTATGGATAATCTAGCCCTGGTATGTGGGAAGATGCTTTGTTGATATCTTGCTTTTCGAATGACTTTCCATATTTCTCGATAGAATTGATTGAAATTAAAATGCTAAATGTAAAATTTCATTGCAAAAGTTAAAATATTTTGGATATAAAGAGTTTTTGTCTACATTTCGATTTCAAACCAGCAAAGATATTTTGGTGGCGGATATTTTCGATGATAATTTTAATCAGTACAAATACACCATCACTTGTCTAAATCATTAATTTCCACTCCAAAGCTCTACAGAAACCAGTGTCCTTTACTCAGAGTGTTGGAGCCAAAACAACAAACAGGATACTCCTCCACGGAAATATCAAACCCGTAGACAACCTCATCGGCGGTTGAATCTGAAAAAGGTCTTTTCTATCCGACCTAGTTCCTGACGTTGCTATTTGACAGGATTTATACTTTGACAATTCTATTTTCTGATGAGTTAAATTTCACCTTAATGACTTTGATGAAGTCGTTTTCTGGTATTTACAGTTTTATGGCTTTGCATCTGCTCGTGTATGTGGGAGGGATATGGAGTTATGTTTAGTATCCATTAGAATAGAGGCACTTTAGGGCTGATAAGCAGCCTTTCTCGTTTTCGTACGCTATTATGCCTTTTATAAAAGTTTTCTTTTCCTACTTTAGGATCTGACGATCATCGAAGCGGTATCTCCCAAAGACACCTCCGAAATCTCTGCGAAGAGGGTCGGGGTCGTCGTACTGCCCCGCCTGAGTTTATGAGTCTTAAACAACGGTTTTCTTTTTTTTATTTTGCCTTCCTTGGCAGATTTTTCCCCAAATAATCCTGTATCGGTTAAGTTCTAGCTCATGTCTAATTTTATCGTTCTATAGATTTTTTAATTTGGCAATAACGACTTTGTTTTCTTCGGTTTTCCTGGTTTTTTCCTGCAAATGTTGTTTTTACTTCTTAAGAGAAAGCGACTCCACAGATTAAATTTAATTTTTCAGAAAAGAAACTTCCCTTTTCAGTTCCTATTACTGTTTCAACAAATCTGCTTTATTTGGCGTTTCTAGATCCTTCAAGTTCCCCATTGACAGCTTGACGTTGGTTCGATAATGACTTGTGACCTTGGTGAGGTTGTCCTGAATTTTTACGGACTAGTACAGTTTAGTCCGACTAGATTTCCTCAGAGAGGAGATTCTTTTTCTGTATTCGTTATTTTCGTTTTAAAGCAGAGGTATATTCGGATCGACATCTTTCATTTATTTTTTTAGATCGGCAACTGACTTTGAGAGATGGTTGTTCTCCTTTTTCAAGTCATTGACTTTCGCTTTGAAAGTTTCAATATCTTGTTCGAGATTTGTGAGTTTGTTAAGTCTTGATGCTTCCGAATTAGCGATGTCTCCGTCAACAGTTTACCTTTCTTGCAGTTTGGTTTTGAGTGACTTCATTAGCTTGTACCTTTGAGATAATTAGGTTTTGATGGTTGAGATCTGTGCGTTGATTTTGAGCTATTATTAGAGACCATTGTTTTGTTTTAGCTTATGTTTTTATGATAGGACGGAGACTTTGTCTCTCAGATTTTTAACTTACTGGACTAGCTTGTGGTTTTGCTCTTGCAAATTGTGGAGCAGTTTTTTCAGTTATGAGGTTTTTTTGACGGTTTTGAGTTTTTTTATGACTTATAGCTACTTTTGGGATTTTACCTACACTTTTTTCATTTCTACAGCGATGAGCAGTGCTGTGGTATTATTTGTTTATTTACAGCTATTTTTGTGCGTTATAAAAATTATATTAATCTCGTAAGAGATATATTGATCAGTGCCTGTTCAGGACAACTACGGTCTTTGAATTTTTATTTTTGACGGGATTGAACGACTGAGTCAATTTTTGTATAAATAATTATCAAATGGCTTTTCTACAAAAAGGTTGTGGCTATAAAATTAGTTTAACAAGTCAATGTCTCCCTTTATATAGGGTGGATATAATGATATTACCATATTTTAGAGACAATTAATAATTAGTTAACTGATTCAATACAGGTATGAAGGGAAACAGTTCAACTCGTGGAATAAAACTGTTCAGGATACGGTGTCACGCCAATGATAACCCTCCCAAGCACATTTCCTCTTACGAACTGCTCGAGAAACTCAATGAGGTTGTGAGAGGTCGTTATGATATTTAGTTTGTGGAAGTCAAATATAAAATCAGTACTATCTGTTAAACTATCTTTAGACCAAACCAAGCAGCAACTAAGTTTCGCTTCTGGGAATAATCTCCTCTTGACCAAGTAAAAGCTGGAAATTGATGACAACTACAACAAAATATTTGGTATGGGCGGTTAGCATGGGGAACTTTAAAAAATGTTCTTTAAGTAGGATGGGTTCTTGATGAAACTCAAGGCTCCGAACGATTTCGATCCTGACACATTTTAAAACATCCAAGAGGCTTAAAAACTTAAAGAGGAAAATGACAAAATTAAGGAACTAGATCGAGGAGTCGACATGATCATGAAAATCGCATAGCCCTAAAAATTGAGTAATTTGAAATCAGATTTCGACGTCAGGACCCTGGAAAGACTTAGAACGATCCACGATAAAAATTTGGCATAGTGCTAGGTAGAAGTCCTGGTCAAAGGAAAAACTTCCCAGCCCGTCGTGGACAGAATTGAAGAATAGAAAAACAGTAAAAACCCTCTCGAGCTGAGAGTCAGCGGAAGGACACTGAAACTATTCTTGCATCCAGTTCAAGGGGATATGTAATCGACTGACAGCATAATCGATATGTCAAGAATCACCAGCTGGGGGATGTGCACAATTCCAGAGTCTCAGAACATGTCAAAAAACTAGGCCGATGAGAATTAGAAACAAAAGGGGTATCACTACTTCGACATGCAAAAAATGCAGACAAATATTTAAAAGATAAAAGAACTGATGATAACAAATTCCCTGAGTTTACGGATATCGACCGACGATGTGATCTAAGGGTTTGATGTTTTCAGTTTTCTCTTCAATTAGATGGTTTTGAAGGTGAGTGTGAATTTGGGACAGGTTCACAGAATAAACCGAACTAAGTTTGAGAACTTGTAGTAATTCTACTTCCATCTGAAGTACCCTCCGAAGTATTACATGCTGATCATGAAAAAAGACCACGCATTGGCTGATTGCTACCTGAAAGGTTGGGAAAGGTTATAAAATTTCCCGTTCTTAAGGAACAGCCTTATCAACAGTAACGATCTGCTGCGTTTGTTCCTTTTTAACAACAGTATACTGAAAATTTCATTGAGAGATGGCAAATTTTAAAATTACTCGACAGTCAAATCTTTGGATAAGATGGAGTCCCTGATCAAAAAGTTTGAGGGAATATACCCTTGCATTCGTCTCCCACGTCCTATTGATTTTTCGTTGAGCATAAAGACTTTCGAAAAGGAGTTCAATTTTACTAAATTCAAGGATGGGTTGCAGCTGACCACTCTAGAATAAAAAGACAAGGTGTGGAAAATAAAGTATTTCATTCTGATTGTTGTTCGCTTCAATCTTTTGAATACGAAAGAGCTGACGAATCTAATTGGACTAATTGCGTAGAACATCGAGTACCTCGACATTTTTATATTCGTATTTTGGAGAACAACGACATCGATGTGGGGATACGAGAGAACGGATATGCGATTTTATGAGTACATAATTCGAGAGTTCAACTAAATAAAATAGCTTCCATATGAAGCAATTCTAAAAAGATTGACAAATAACACAGACATGATATCGCATATTTTTAGAGCTTCTTTAACTCCAAGTGGTTATCTCTACAATCCTCCAGCACCGGAAATGAAGGGAAGGCTAATGAAATAATTTACGAACGAATCTTAATTTTTTATTAGAATTACTATTTGCGAGGATTCCGAGACCAAAATAAAAAATCAGAAATACATAACTAAAATCGCTTTCAGGAAGATGATGACTCGGATAAAGATTGTCGACCGACTGTACATTCCTCTTGGATGGTCTCCTTCGCAACTTAGAGCCAATTCGATCTGGTATATGCACGAAATCGAACATCCGAGGGGGAAGATCAGGAAGATGTCGAGAGAACATGTTCTATCGTTTCTGGGCGATTTTTAGGATATCAAGAACCCCGCAAAAAAGGCTGCTAGGATTGGCCAGAGTTTTTCATCATCCTGGACCTTTAAAGTCGACAAAATAAAAGAAATATTCGAAAACGACAAGAAATCCTAGAAAGGTTATATGTACACAGACGGAATAGGCAAAATATCCCGAAATCTACTCGAAAAAATAGGACTGAACTTAAATTTGAAAGACCTAAGTTTGATTCAGATGAGATACAAAGGGGCCAAGGGAGTACTTGTGATGGACACAAGTTTGCCTGATAACACTGTGGTGCTGAGAAAATCTTTGATCAAATACAAGTGCGATCATGATGCTGCGCTCAAATACCTGGATATTCTTGACTGGAACAAATACAAACCAGGTTTCTTGAATAGGCAAATTATCATTCTGTTGAAGACATTGGGAATCAGGGACGAAGTGTTCAAGAAGTTGCAAGACGAGCACATCGAAAAAATAGAATCGATGTCTTTCAAAGATTGTAGCGTGTTCAAGCAGATGCATGGAGACCTTAACACTGAAATCAACAATCTAGAACCTGCTAATCAGACTATACTACACCTTTTAAGAGCTGGATTCACGCTTGAAGAAGAGCCATTTTTCAGAGGTGTGTTGTAAACTTTGAAAAAGAACGGATTGCATCAGCTCAAAATGAAAAGTTCTATCCGAATTGACAAGTCTGTAAGAATTATTGGGGTATTATGCGTCTATAATTTAGATCATCGACTAGTTTGGAGTGCTGGAGGAGGATGAGGTTTACTGTTCTGTGATGGATCAATTTGAAGAGTATGAACACAAGGCTCCGAGGATTGAGAATATTGAGGGAGATGTGATTGTGACCAGGAACCCCTGTCTCCATCCCGCTGACATTAGGAAACTGAAGTGTGTTGGAGCATAGGTTATAAAGAGCAGATTTTAAAACATTGGAATATAGGAAAATATGTTTGAACCATACGTTAATTCGGTAATATTCCCTATGAAAGGTGCGATTCCCATTACAGCTCAAATTTCAGGATCAGATCTCGATGGCGACAATTTTTGGATTTGCTGGGACTAAAGACTGATTCCAAAAGGTCATTATTAAGCAGTGACTATTGATGATCCTTAATCAAAAATTGCTAACCCTCGCGATCGAAAAGATTTGGTGACCTACGATGACATGCTGGATTTTTTTATTGACTATGTGAACTACGAGAAACTGGGTCAAATTGACAATAGTCACATGATTCACGCCGATATGGACCTTAAAAACTATGCAAATAACAAGATCTGTATGGAGTTGGCAACTGTTCATGGAAAAGCTGTTGACTTTCCTAAGACCGGATACTGTCCTCCCATTGACAACAAACTCTTGGTGTCAGTTTATCCGGATTTTATGGAAAAGACTGATCAATAGCAAATGTACCACAGCTAGTCAATTTTGGGGATCCTATACAGACTTGTGAAAGAAAAGATCAGAAATTTGTTGACAAATTCCAAAACAGTGGGTCATATAGACTCCGACCTGCTCTTCCATCCAAACTTTTAGATAAGCCAGGAGTAAGAAAAGGTGAGCGGGTAGGATTGTGAAATAGATCTTAGGTTTGAGAAAAGCTAGATAAAAGATGCTTTCAACGTTCTGAGGTAGTATTAGCGGGATCTGACCAACCTTATTGCTATGATCGGGGTGGATAGCTAATACTAGGTGTACTCGGGAAACTTTTCCACTGTGAAGGAAAAGGTATCGAGTTTTGGAAAGAACAGACTTGTCAGCACCATTTTGTACCTTAGGACTCGATTCTCTGATATTTTCTTTTAGGACTTCCCCATGGAAAAAGAAGTCTATCTGGTCGCCAAGGACAACTAGCTCTAAACTCAGTAGGTTTTCTCGAAACAGGTTCGTCGGAAGGCCCTACTTTACTACATTCTTAGCTACGTCTACAAATTCAAGAAGTTGGAAACATCCGAAAAGAGTCCCAAATACGAATAACTCTTTTCCAGGATGATTGATACCATCGAAGACTGTGGCGTCAACATGTAAGATCCGAAGCAGTACGGAAAATACTGTGGCTTTGTGTGGTTCGTAGTCCCTAAAGTACTCATTAACATCAAAAATATCAGCAAAAGAGTAGCCAAAGCAGCCAAACTCAACCTTGACAAGCAAAGTGAAGAAGCTTTTCACGATAAAAAAGAAGCAAATGACTCCCATTCCAAAATTGTTGTGAATAGCACTCATATCTTTCCAGACTCGGTGGGGACGGAAGAGCACGATGAAGGATAAATTTGATCGCTATAACCCTTAAAATTGTTAAACTGCGAACAGGTTTGTAGTTTTTGATAAATTTTATCGCACTCTTGCCCCTGTTATTCAATATTTAGAAAATCTCTCATAAAAAATAATTACTTATTTCGTGCAAAAATTCTAACACCGATAAATGTAGGGTTTCAGAAGAGTGAAGAGAGATTTCCTGAATCGATAAAAAATAAGTCAGCATCTGTACTGCTCGATTTGTCACTAGATTTTCGACGATCCAATGCGGACTTCGTGTGGGTAGTGATATTAGTAATTATAGGCACACTTTTTGCTATTTGTGCATATAGAGTTGGGCGGCGGTGAATAAGAAATGTCCGATATGTAAAACGTCGGTTAGAAATCGTCGATTGTAGAAAGATTTAATAGCGGCTCATATAATTGATGATGAAAGAGTTCGATGCGCTAATAAGTGTTGCCAGTGGTAGGGGATGCACTCTGCATATAAGAAGCACCTTAGAACGTGCCAGTTTAGATAGAAAAAATGTTTCAACAAGACTTAGTTTATTTAGTCGATAGACCTAGACAGCGCAGACGAAAGCGAACTCGAATTCATCGACAAAAAAAATAGGACGACGATTAGTCAGAGCAATCGGGATGTGGAGGAGGTCGACGAATTCTAAAACATTCAGTCCATGCCGGACAGCCATCGGAGACAAGTTTCTCGAAATGAAAATAGGAGCCGCTAATTTCTGAGAATTAGCAGAAATCGACCACACTAAAATAATTGGGGGGCGGGTAATTGACTATGTTTGTAACTTTTTTTACATTTATTTTTTGGTTTCAGTTGGGGTTATTTGTGATTAATTCGCATGATTTATGATCTCATAGCTCGTCAATAAACAATCTAATATTCAAACTCATAGTATATTCATTCAAGTTATACTCTATAATTTTACCCTTCAATTCTCCTACTCCAAAATATTCTACTAGGTTGTCGATATCTTCTTCACGTTGCCGAAAAGAGTGGGCGGAAAAGTCTTTATATGGAACTCGCTGTCGTCAACTGAATTATAATAGTAGTTACAGTAGAGATGTTACTATGGTTCATTGGACATTTTAGAAAGTTTGGACCCATCTTTCTTGAGTCCAGGTATCAGTGGAATTCCGTGCTAGTTTTAGATGAGCCCGGCATTTTTGAGGATTTCCTCGATTTGATTCGTATTGGACCCGTTGCTGGCCTCCATATTGTAAGTTCCGTTACTGTTGTTACTGTTGGCCATGATATTCTGGTTTGCTGAAGACTATAATGATCTAGGCTCCTCCTGGATTTCGGTAGTTTGAAAATTCTTGTAGAGATTTTGCTGGACTCGATAGTTTCCGTACTAGCTACTGGGATTAACACCGACGTTGTGGCGGGTTGGGGATGTGTGTTCATGCTTCAAGGGTTGTGTTTAAAGTCTAGAGCTGTGTGACCTTGTTCTGGCGATTTTTTCCTATATCTCGAAGGGGGGATCGTTGTTGGGTTTTTACTATTAGTTCTAGTTTTCTTACACTTTTGACCTATCGCTGACTTCCGACTAAAAAAAGGATCCTTCCTCCTCTTCTTCGAAATCTTCTAGGATGCCTTACGAGGAGCGAACTTTTTGTCGGTTTTCTTACACTTTTAAGAGGTCGCCTGACGATCTACGGGCTTTCTTTGGTTGTCTTTTGTAGATTTTGCTAAATTAATTAACATCCTGAATCAAGGTTCGTGTCGCCTCAGGGTTGATCTCAAAAGAGTTTATTTCGTTGTTATCATCAGCAAAATTGAGTAATCTATTTTTTAGTTCTAAAATTAAAAGCAGAAGTTACTCAGACAGAAGTTCACTAGTTACTCATCGACCATAGATTAGTTTTTATGTCTTTCCTAATTGGCTTCGATGATTTTGTAGAGGGCTGTGATTTTTATTTCTTTGAACTATTTTCTAAAGTTATCGTGAATTATTTTATTAAGTTTGCGGACAGACTTTCTGAGTTTGGAGTAGAAGTGGTTTTTGACACAGTTGTCGGTTCTGAGTTGAGCATACAGTACCTCCCCGATATTTGTTGGGCAATGACGGCCCATTTGTTGCCGATGTCATCGTGCAGTTTAAATAGTTTGAGTTACTAATCTCGTGACCAGTTAGTCTTGACAATGGTCGAGTCGAGATGGTTGTGGTATCTTAGGTAATTTGAAATATCGTACCTCTAACGGCACTGCTTGCCACTTCTTCCCACCATTTTGTAGTCGTCGGCCATTTTTTGGGCTATTGAGCTCCATTTGCTGATTCGAAGCTCCTATTTTAGATACAGGAGAGCTTTGTCCTCTTAGACACTCCAAGGTTTTCTTTAGGACATTGGCAGAGTAATGAGTTTTATCTTATTGTGTATAAGCAATGAATAGAATGATCAATTATAATATTTGAGGCTACTAGTTTTTATGCCAGTTTTCGTTGAATTTAAAATTTCAGTTTTCTCCTCTTGTGCTTATCCATTTCAGTAGATCTTTCACCAATCCTCTAAAATTGTAAATTGTTTTTGACTATAAATCAACTTTACAAAGTTTGTTCTTAAATCTGCGTTGAATATTTTTAAATAAAAACAAACATTTTAGAAATGTATAGTTTTTGTTTCTCAAAATAAACTGCTTGTGAATCATCCAAGAGTCCGAAATGTTACTTTCAACAGTTTTACGGTGAAAAAATACGGAGAATTTTAGTTTTTTTATAGGGAGGGAAGTCCCATCAGTGATTATAATCAATAAACTCAGGAGGAAATATCATGTTCACAACAAAATTGAATTAATGGTATTCATGAGGTACTCGCACTTTTTAAGAGGAGCATAGAAGGTAAGGCTAATTTAGCTATTGAATTTCAGAGTCAGTTCGCTTTGTGCTCTATTTCTGATCATCCTCATCCTTGATAACTGTTTCAATGGTATTCTGGTCTATTCCTAGGTTTGCGAGTTGAGGATGACAAGTTCTTGGTTGGAAATGAGATAGATTTTTTTATGGCTTTAAACCCAAAAGCTGGCATGGTTTCTTTTAGGGCTCTATTTTCCTTTTTCCTTCATAAAGCTAGCCAGATTGTAAGCTTAAATTGAAAAATACTTAGCATTCTCTATCTTTTAGTTAAACATTAGGATTCTAGGAGTCAGCACCTTGCTGTTTTACCTAATAGCTCCTCGAACGCTGAACAGAGCCTTTATTATGTTCATTGGATTTTTGAGGTTCTGCAAAAAAAAGGACAGCTTTGGGAACTTCGCCAACATATTCGTTAGATAAAATTTGCTGATGTCGCTCCTTAAGGACTTGACTCTCATGCTTCTGTTGACTAGTTCATAAGGCAACAGAGTAATCGTGTTAGAAAAATCCAGGTTCTCCATTTTGATAGTGAGAGAGAGGTGTATTTCATGGATGTAGATATTTCTTACTAGGAGGACATTTTCCCTCAGATAACGCTTTAGCTTGCCATCGGGGTCTTTCTTCTGAGTATTTGCACAATTTTGATTTGGATTGGATTGCAAGCCGGGTATGACTTGAGAGTCCTGTAGCCCCACTGCTCTGTAAGCAGCCAAGAGTCCGTTGGGAAGTCTGTCACTGATATTTAAGATGGCGTGTTTGCACTTAATAAATACGTTTTTGACAAGGTAGAATTTGTCATCGAAAAACTTTCCTTCGAGAAGGAAGTAGGACTACTCCGGAATGTGAAGAATTTGCTATTTTTGTCCGTCCTAGCTGATAAGAATATCCTGCACCAGACAGTCCATCTTGTTTTTTTAGAGAACTCGGAAGATGATCCCACCGAGAGAAACCACGAATGCCGATTTACAGTCCCTGGCTTTGATTTTTATGGAAATATTTTTTGTGATGAGCTGTTTGTTGTAGTTTTTATCCTTGGGTTCCTCTTCTTCGACATCCAAGACGGAAAAATTATCGAAGTACATCTTCTCAAACTTGAGGGCTTCTTTTTACAGAGTCTGTTTATTCATTTTTTGGAGGTGATTTTGATCCTTATCACAGAGAAGGACTTCACAGTTTCTCCTGGTCACCATTTTGCTGGTTGAAAAGGGTTTTATCAGAATTTTTTATTGTAGACGCTATTCCGACCTTTCGGAATCTTCCTAGGACTCATCTGATTACTCGTTTCTGGGTTGGAAGTGGTGTGCGTATTCAGAGTCTTGATTCAAAAGTACGTGCTTTGGGGAGTTGTTTTTGAAGAGAGAATAATGCTTGTTCGTGTTATAAATGTCTTAGCAGAGATAGAACAAAATTTTTCGCTACTTCAAGTCCTTCAACAGTGTAAAGATTTTCTTGTTGAACCCTTTTACTTTGGTTTCGTGGGAGTTTCCCAGTACTAGGTCGTTGAATTGCAACTACTATACGCTTTTTAAGTCGATGGCATGGTTTTGACTGAGCTATCGGAAGAAACCCCTTCCCCTTTAGAGTCTGATCATGAAAATAATTGGCTGTTGGGGTGCTTTTTGTCCGAAATTAGTAGTTCCGTTCTTTAAGAACAGGTCTTTGTAGAGGTTTTCGATTTAATCGTTGTTGTTTTGGAGGATGAGATACTTGTTGTTGAATCGATGGTCTACGGTGGAAGGGAGAATGAGGCAGGATTTCTCTCCCGGCAAAAGTAGCTTTTTGCTGTAGCTATAATCACTATTAACTTAGAAAGGATTTGTACTGAGGTTACTGATCTCTATGAAATCTTACAGGTGCAGTTGTTGGATTCCCTTGGACATTTAAAACTTGACTCTAATCAAAATCTGATAAAAGCTTTCGAGCTATTGTTACATACCTTACTCTTGTGGCTTCATTTTCTTTTCGAGATCTTTGTTACCTTTAAGCTTGCAGAAGTTGAAAGATAGAATGATTTATTTTTAGCCGCTGCCCACTATAGAGTTCAGAATTTTAAAGGGAACTTAAATTATATTTTAGGGCAGGTTTCTGAAGAGAATATTGATGTGATCTCCGTCTTTCATTTGGGCATGGATCGAAAAATTTTACCCACTCTCAACTGTAAAGTGCTTAACTGAACCAACTCTTTGTCTGTACTAAAAACCAATGTCAAAAGAAGATTAATTGACAATCATAAATGGGTTTAAAAAACTGAGTACTTTTGTTTTGCAGAAAATGGACTAGTTAACCAACAAAAACTGTTTTTCGATATGATTTTTTATATCTTTTCTGAGCTCTATTGCGGTTTAGAACTGCTCTTCGACCATAAAGAAGGTATTAAAATAGTGCTCTTCACTCAAAAATTGTTGCTCTTTCTAGCCATCCATAATCATGGCCGTGAAAGTGAACTGTTTCATATAGAAATCAAATTTGGAGTTCGAGAGAATAGGTAGCGAAGAACGAGCGGGAACTCCGTACTCTTACACTTACTTGGTCTTTCTGTGCAATATTTTCAGATATATTTAGGTGTCAAGTTTGTTCTCAATGATTAAGAAGGGAAGGATTTGAAAGTAAACACTTTAAAGAGCTTTCCGTTAAAGGATATAGTAGTCATAGTATTGTTTTTTTCGGAGTCCGAAGAGTTAATACTTCTCATTTTTGAGAAGGTTTTCGATGGAATAGAGTGTTGATTCAGTTTTTCCAATAATGATTCTAAGTTAATTCAGCTACTAGGAAAGATATTCCAAGCTGGCAGCATCTTCGTAGTATTTAAACATTTCGGAAAGACTGTGTTAAGATGGTTAGGGAGTGGCAAAGGGGGCAGATAGGAACCTTTTATCGGGTATTCTTCTCATTTTAATGTGTTCTTCCATCCTGCTTTATGTAGTTTCCGGCGATTATTTCTTTTCGTGCTATTTTATGAAGAGCAAGGTGCAGGTTTAGGAGCTTTGGTCTGGGGTGTAAAATCCAATCAGAAACTTGTTTTTCACAAGCAAGGTTTGATCGATCCATTTGGTGACCATTTTTACTGATTATTCTTTCTACTGCATGACAATGTTTTCCTACTTCTAGAAAAAATCCGTCGCTTACACTCTGTCTAGGTTGAACTATTTGCTCTCCGCGTCCTTGATTCGGAAATATCCGCTTTTTCCCTGCAAAAGCAAGTCCGAGACTCTTCCCGGGGATATGGTCGTTGCAAATTCGGACTGTTCGAAGGTAAGTTCGTATTTCGTTGAGTTTTCTATTTTGATAAAGGGGCTCTTCTCATGGTTGGGGTCGGTGAGCTGACTGTTCAAGTATACTTGGATTATTTTCATGTATGCTTACTACAAAGCTAAATTCACGTTGTTTCTGATGAAAATGCTTATTTCTTTCTTGACCGATCTTTCCATTTCCAGTTGGATCTAATTCGTGAGTATTCCTCTTTCCAGAGTGTGGGGACTGAAGATGCTGGCTTGGAGTTAAGTTCTGGCTTTTATCTAGCTTTCATTTTTGTATAGCACGTTGTTGATGAGCTACAATAGCAGGATTGTCTTGAATGAAGCTTTTTCTTGCTAAAAATCGGTTAGACTGCCCAATTTGAGTTGGACAACTTGAATTTTTAGGCAGATGTTTCGGATCTTTCTCTTGTTTTGGTTGTCAATCTATTTGGAATTTTCGATCATCATTTCCTCCGAATTCTGCGAAAGTTAAAATTACTGGACTAGCTCCGTTTCTTTTCTCGATTCATGTGTCAGCAATATCTATTCGGAGAATTAAGTTATCTCTTTGATCAGTTTGATTGCATCTTCGAGAATTTTTTTCAACCCTATCACAGAAAAGACAGATAATTCACTGATTATCTCGTTTGTGGCAACGACCGCTTACTCTCTGGTCCAGTCAACAAACGTCTTCAAGTTTTCGAGAGAAAGAATTGAATATCCGCGAAAAGATAGGCGTATTTCAAGTATTCTGATGTCGAGTTGTTAAGTAGAGTTTGACAACACTGTAGAAAGACATAAGGAAAAATATTGCATGGGCCTCTCTGTGTGTAACGGTGAGTCCTGAGAGCAAGGACTGGTAATGTTAATTTTCACTTTGTAAATGACAAGTGCCACAGGAGTACTCAGTTTTGATTTCTTTTTCAATGTGTACGATGCATCCTATGATTCCTGATTTGTTTATTTGTTACTTTTCAGGGAGTTGTACATATGAAATAGTGTTCGAAGTTCCTGTCCATATTCTTTCATCAGATGCTTCAAGTAAAAATTAAGCTTAGCGTAGTTAACTCTTACATCCAAAGAGTAGACTTTTGCCACAATAATTCCTTCACTTTTTTCGAAACTGATTAATCCACTTTTTGAGGTGGTGTCTTCATATTCTGGAAAAGTGTGAAATGATGGACTGACAGGATCATAAGCCATCTCAAAAATAGAAGATTCACGCTTGTCTAGGTTGCACCCTCTCTAGACCGTACTTTCCACTGAAATCTGGTTTAAATGGAGGGAAAAAAGCAGCTTATTGAGACAATAAATGAATCTGAATTAAAGGTCATTAAATTAGGCGAGTAGCGTAGGAATTTTAGCTGTTATTCTGTGGATTTTAAAGTATAAGTCTGCATTATTTATTTTCTTTTTATCCTTCTGCTTGTCACTATCCCGCTTACTGTCTTTTTTTATCAATTATTTCTACTACATTAAAAAGTTCGATAGATCCTAGTCTTACTTTTTCTTTTTCTTTTCGATGAATCTTTTCAGATCGTTCAATGAGGCGCTGTTAGCAGTTAAGTCGAGGTCGACATTCCACAAAACAGCGATCATTTTGAGCTGTTAAGATGCGTAGTCTAAGCAAATGTTAAAATCCTTGATAATTGTTTTTCCGAAACACGTACTTGTGAGTGACAACTAAGTGAGATTGACGGTCTTTTTGATGATATCGGCATCGAGAGTAAGAATACTGTTTTTAATATGCAATTAATTTATCTCCAAGAGTATCTCTTCGTCTCTGATGACAAGTTTGATTCTGGCTTTTTGAATGGACACTTCCATATTGTAAAGTATCCGATTAACGAGCTGTTTGATGTACTGAGGTGACCATGATGAGGACTGTTACTATTTTTTCTACGTCTATTTGACTTTTTATTTTGAGATTGACCTTCTCGTTTATTTTTCATTCTTTTCTTTGGATTTTGATTGAACCGTCGAATGATGATGTGAATCCCTTTTATGGGGATAATGTTGAAGTTGCGGGAGTAACCCTCGGCGGGATTACTACGGCAGTTTCGGTTATTCTTTACTTTGTTATTAGACATAATCTTGTTATGGATTTTTGTTTTGATCGCCCTAATTGGATGTCGATGACTATGACAGGTCTTTTTGAAGAGTAAGCTAAAATAGATCAATCTTGGCCTTGACGGGTTTGCTGGTGATTTCGAGGATTGGTATGTTGAGATTAAGGCCTTTGTAGTTACTCTCCAGAATTTTGAATCCGATGGACTTGAGTTTGGCATCAAAATTTTGATGATTGAGGGTGCCAGAAGCAAGTTTAATGGTTCCAGAATCCAGTTACAAATTTTCTTGAAGATTAAGGTACTTTTGGATAACTCTTTTCAGAACAGCCTTAATCGCGTAGTTCATTCTCCCAAAGTGTGTTTGGTGTTTGTGTTAAGTTAATATGGATTTAGGTAAAGATTGG
>JAOWAT010048789.1:0-11521 GCA_028571025.1 Longipedia americana | reverse complement strand
ATTATTTCATACTGTTATATCTCAACTGACACAATTTGTTTCTTTTGGAATTGATCCCCGTTCATAATTTCCCCAAGCCTATATTTTGAAAATTCTACACCTTTTCTAAATTTAACTAAGATATTTACAAAAAAAATGAGAAAGTTGTCTCGAGATACAGAAGAGCACTGGTGAACGCACTAATAATTTTTCCACAAACTCAACCTTCCTAAAGTGTAAGACTTCTTATGAAGTTTCAGGGAAATTCTTACTTAATACATGTCTCGATTCTTACACATCTGTCATTCTATCCAATATAAGTTATTCTGTGCATATTTCGTAATTTTTGAAGATGGTTTTTTGTTTAATATTGCATGTTTATGTCTAACAATATAAATAAAGGTCACCAAGCATGAAAGAAATTATAACCAAATACCATTTTTTGGCCAAAACTTCCTTAATTCATTGCTTAAAAGTCTCGATTCTTACACATTCATAAGACGTCTTTACAATTTGGGACTTTGAGAAAGACTTCCACAGCAATTTCCACAATGCCTTAAATTTTGAAATGCGTTTATAATTTCCCCGTTTTACATTATAGCTTATGGTATAGATAGGATAATATAAAGTTACAAGAGATCTGTTGATGTTGAAATATGGTTTAGAAGCTGGAATATCCAGCTTGTCTTAATTTTGGTGTCTTGCAGTTCTTTCCATTTCCTATTGTTTGATGGAAATTACAATTTTACTAGGAATTTGCAAAGCTCCCACAAATTGATAAATGTCGGAACTACTATTGTCAAAGAGTTTTAGTTAAATTTTCCTTTTTCTGCAAATTAAAGCTTTCGTTTCTTATGTAAAAAGTAAATACAGTAATTGAACCCAACCCCTTTTTAAAAAGCCATCATTCCTTTAAAATTGCGTGTTCTGGCCTCCTCAAAGCTGAGTGAGAGAGAAAGAACTTCCTTTTACATTTTGCAAAACTTGCGAAAACCTAATCATGCAATTTCGGCCCCAACTGCCCGTTTACCTCTCCCTCAGTCTGCCCAATGCACCACCGCTAAAAGGGTACAGCAGAGGTGACGTGAATTGGTTTTATCTGAATGACCATAAAAGAGTGAGGTCATTCAGATAAAGCCAATTCACGCAACCTCTGTAACGATCCAATGAAGACTTGGAAATGTGTTTTTCATGAAAGGCTTAGTCACGAATCGAATTGAATTGAAAGAGAGAGAAAGAGAGGGAGACACATTTTGAATGAGCATGCAAGAGGCTTTCAGACAGGAGAGAGGATTTTTTGCAGAGTTTGTGAGACCTGGAATAGCCCAGGTGCACTTTCTGTAAGGACATTATTTTGTTGAAGTGAAAGTATGCACACTATGTATAGGGACATAATGTTCACTTCTCATGGGAACTCTAATTAGTATCATCTTTCAAGAACAGTCAGTGACAGAAATGTTAGCTGTACTAAATGGGGAGTAGATTTTATTTATAAAATTTCTAGGTAGCAAATTTAGAAACGGAATATCACTCTCAACTCAAGGCTGAAAATGATTGTCTCTATTAGAATTGTCATAAATCATTGACATTGAACAAGATAGGGTAAGCTGGATAGGTATAACATTATTTTCATTGACTGGCAATACTTTTGATTGAGAGAATCAATTTAACTGATGTTCTGCCTTGGTATGGTCTAATTTAGGGCGTAAATTCAAAACCACTAGATAAATCTTGAAATATATATGAGGCGCGGTATCGGAAAAGGAAAATAACTCGGAAAATTTTGAATTTTTAAGCACAACTGGAATCGAAGGACTTATTCTTTAACTTTTAAGAACTGAAGACCAATTTGAAATATCTCTTTCCATTGTGACGCAATTTACATTTTAAGTTACCCCTTTCCCTGAAATTTATATCATAAAATCAAAATTTGTAAAACTTTAAACGTCATTTTCTCAAAATTACGCGAAATTTTTTATTTGCCTTTTCCGATACCTTGACACAAATATTTTTCTTCAAGGCAAAATGTTATGAATTAGGTTATTTCTTTAAATTTACGTTGTTTTTGTTGAATCTATCATTTAACGTCTCCCTGAAATACTGTCAAAAAATTGCTTTGTTGAAAACAAAATTAATGAAATAATGCTGATTTAATATAATGACTAACATAATTTTTGCCATCAAAAGTCTTCTTCTGAGACATTTGTGAGCAAAATTCATTAATGCAACAAAATTTGAAGTATTCATTATGAATGATGAGAATTTTTTATTTAAAAAAAAAAGAGAAATTTTAGTGTTAGGACATTTTTTAAGCAAAAGGGGCAATTTGAAATTTGAAACAGTAAATATTTATCAGAAAAAATTTGTTGACAGTAATATAAACATTAATTTTTTATTATTATTCAAATAAAACAGCAATAAATTTGGGGATTATGAAAGCAGTGGGGAAAAATGGGCTTCTAAAACTTTTCCTAGAATTTGAGCTCATCTCTGATTTTTATGAATTGCTTCCACAACTTTGATATGTAAATAAGGTATACCGACGGACTTTGATGGTTGCTAAAATTTTGAAAACCTGGACAATTTTCTAAAAATGATCTCTAGTTAGAATTACGCAAAGATGACAATAAATGTAAATTGTACTAAAGATTTAAGAGTTGATTTCAATAATTTGAATTATCACCTAAGTTTGATGGCGTTCCACAGAGGAGCTTCTGCCGTAATTGGTCTTATGTAAGAATCATTGTGGCAAAATAAAAGCTTCTGTCTGTCCGAATCTAATTGACTGTAACAACATTGAATCATTGCAATGAATCGTTGAAATTTCAAACTGATGGAACAGAACAAACATACAAGATGAGTTTGCAAAACATCTTCGCAATTTTTTTGCAAACTCACGAAGCTTTTTGACGTCCGAATCTTTTCAAAATTGAAATATAAATCTTCGTCATGTTTTATACTCAGATAATTCTTTGAAAATTAACTCAATCATTTTATGAAAGATGGGTACAACACTAAGAATATTTGTATTTTATTGAAACATTACTAAATGAAAGAATTTACATGTGTAATATAAACCAAATGCTTTTGGTTTAAATGAACATTCTAGATTTCATTTTATTGTTTAGAACTTTTAAAGAAGCAATTTTCTCATACACAACAATTCACCAGGAAGACTACTTCTGAGTTTCAAAGCTGAAATAGTTTAACCCTCAGACAGATGCGATGGTTTATCTAACCTTATTAGCGCATCTTGATCAGGGTTAAAAAGATCTCTTATTGACTTAAAAATACATTTTACTAAAATTTGATGGAAATAAAAACTCTTCCCTCAAGCTTCCATTAAAACATCTACAGGAGAATTTCAAATAACTTTCTCCATGTCCACTTCAAATTTGATATACATAATAATCTTTGGTTAAAAGCTATTTCAACCTGACCCTCAGTCTCAATACACAACTGCTACTAAATATTTTTGAATCTCATATTGATGATGAGCATTGTACCTATGACAACACAGCTTTCCATGCATATTTCATTAATAACATGCTGGTTCTATTAAAAGAAAATATCTTCCAGTTTCTGATGCATGTTTAAGATTTTCAAAAAGTTTTGTAAAAACAGAGATTTTCCAAAAAGTTTTTTGGCATTTTTAAAAAAAGTGATGAGCCTTGTTTGGTGTATTGCAAATAGACAATAGCACTTGTGATGTTCTAATTAGAATTTTTAGAGTCAAGAATAACTCCGGTTTCAGCCCCGGTCCAAAAATATCTCTAAAAAGTCTTCTCTGCCTCACACTTTCACTCCAAAGAGGGGCCAAAATTCATTAATTTTAATTCTTTTCACTGAATTTTTCAAGTTAAAGTCTCCGAACCACTCATAAAGGTAGACCATTATTGTCAAGGATGCTTATTTGTTCTTTCTGACTGGATACCATCAGTTGCAAAGTTAACCCATTGAACGCCGAGAATTTTTTACGATATGTCCGTTTATTATGATTTTCCCGTAATTTCCATAGCGACCAAATTTGGTCGTCGGCGGCTAGACGGTTAAAGAACATTTTAAGGACCAAAAAATAGAATTATGTGTTTTGGAGGCATATCAAATTCAAATTTGATTTAGGAGAGGTGTGAATGCAAACCTAATTCGAAAAAATAATAAATGAGTGTATCTCCTACATTTATTCGTAAAGAATTGTTCATAAGAAGTAATTTTTGTGAAGCATTTTTCCTTGTATTGGCATCCTCTCCTTTTGAATGAAAAGAAATGTCAAAATGATACTGCAATTGCAAAGGAAATAATGCTCCGTCCAATTGAATTTGGCTTAGCAGAAAATAAATTTATTATCCATTAAACAATTTTCAAGTGGACGGAGTGGTAATGCCTAATTGTCTTTATTAGCAGATCGAAAGGAAGCTGTGTATAATAGTATGGATTGATTTCAAATGCAAGATTCACCTAGTTCTTTAAAGATCGTTCGTGAAGGATTTTTTCAAATTTAAGTACAGAGGTTTCACCTTCTAACAACTCATGTTCTAACGACATTTCAACTTGTAACGAGACTTCAAACTCAATATACCTCATGTATTCTAAAGTGTAGTAATCGAAAAAATTAAGGATGCGCCGTTTCAATGCGCCGTTTTGTGTTTATTTTTCGAAATATGATCCGAGGAAGTGTACAACTCTTCATTGAAATCAGGGAAAATATACCGTAATGTTGTTATTGAAATAAGTGATTAATACAAAGTACTGCTGACATGGTAACGGTTACTTCTGTAGTAGACACACTTCCTCTACCACAGTATTTAATTACACACAATTTTCACGTAATATTAATATTCTTGAGTTAGGAAAATTAAGACACTTTAAAATTTCAAATGTGCATCAGAGGAAGTGCATAACACACAAACAGAAAAAATGGAAAAATACGGGAAATGGTGTGAAGAGCCATGAACTTCAAAGGGCAGTGGTAACATGTAAATGATATTTTTTGGAAAATATGAGCACAGATTTGAATTCTACAGATAAAAATCTATTAGAAAAACTTTTCCCAACTTAATTATACTTAATTTTTATGATCCTCTGAAACACCCTAATAATAGATGATTTAAAATTTTGCAGTTTTCTATGAGTATGAGGCAATGTATTTTAAAGATGTAGGAAGTGTGGTTTTAATTATTAATTTCATGTTATGTAAAAGAAAATTGAATGAACATGTAAAAAGAAAGAGAATTGAACTGAATCTGCAAAGTTTTATTAAAATGAGAAATGCATTGTATTCAAAAATATTTTTATCATAATGCAATATTACTTATTCTTTTAATACGTATAACACAAATCATAAACTACGGAAAGCCATCTCTTCCCGACCTCAGTTGTAAACAAAGCTGCCAAATTCAAGAATGAGTGCGCTCATTTTAAAAACAATAACAAACACCAAAAAATATACAGAAGATAAGATGGCAATGAAAAATTTGCATTTTTCATAAGGAGTAAAAATCCTTGACAACCTATCAAGTTTTAACACCTAGAGTGGAGAGCAAATAAAAAATTCCTTAAGGTTATTCCAATGTCTGAATAACCTTAATTCTGTACTTGAGTCATGTAAGGAAGCATTTGAGTTAACACTACTGTGCATACAGACAGTCATAGCTATAGCTGCTGCCTTTGTGACTCAACACTGCCACACCGGCTTTTTCTGCCATAGAACAACACTCAATATTTGAAACATCCAAGACTTAATTACGCAAGAGCACAGGTTTAAAATTAATGTAAACAAAGAAATCCGCAAGCATTCTTCAACCTTTAACTTTAATAAACCTGAATTTACAAAATTCACCACATTCTGTTCCTTGAGAGATGAACACTCAATGTTCAACACAAAATTACCAGCACTACTGAGCACACAAAAGAGAGGAAGCTCAATATTTGCAAAACTTAAAAATTTCACACAAACATAGTAAATTGAGGTATTTATGGGATCTTAACGAAAGTATTGAAAGTTGATAAAATTTCAATTCACTGAATGATTGAATTTTCACTAAAAATCACCTTTTACAAAATTTTGCAGACACTGATTATGATCATATTCAATTCTTCATCATTCAAATTTCCTTTACACCAAAATACCACTCATTTACAGATTTTCACTAATATTGCAAATTCTCACTTTTTAGACTTTTCACACCATCCTGTAATGAAATACTTTTCTCTGGCCTCCTAACTAAGCTATAAGTTGAGGTTTCTAGCTTGTCTTTTCTTTGCAATGAGAATGAACATATAGAACTGAGAGCATATAAAATGAGAGTTCAGTTAGAAAAGAGTAAGAAGAATTGATATCATAGATGTGAGTGAATGTAAGTGAACAGAACATAGAGTAAAGAGATATGAACAAGAGAGTAAATAACAGAAATTTAATCATGAAAAGGGGAAGAGCGGCAGCTGCACACACAACTGGTTCCCCTCTCCTTGACCAATGCTTGCCTGCCCATCTGCCCTAATGTGTTATTCTGCCCAACCAGTCAGGATGTACTGTACATGAAGGCAATACAGAGAAATAACAAGAATATTGAACCAGAACAAAGTTCAGCAAAAGCAGGGAGTGACAGTACCATAAAACTGGCAGAACATAATAAGGAAGAAGGCTTTACTAACTAACATAACACAGGAAACTAGTCAATTGATCAAGACTAGGATTTAATATGATTGTTCTTGTAAATACATGGGTATTTCACAGAGAAATGACATAAAAATTTGGTTTCCAAATCATAGGACTTTACTAGGGTTGAATAAATTTTAACATAAAGTACAACAAAAAATATAAACAAAAGTATGAAAATATGAAACCAATTAATCCCCTTTTATTTCAATAGTATCAAATCAAATTTTGATATTTCCATAAATAAATTTGGTACAAGGTCACTTTGGTATATTTCATGAATATGCAAATAATTTGCAAGTTCAATAACATTTTCCTTTTTTGCTGTAACACCTCAGTACTGTCATGTTCTTGCACAGAGAGAAATAGGGGATGGATGACTACAGAAATGAAATGAAAGAGTACCTCAGACTGAGGAAGAAAAAAGACAGACTCAACACAAAGTTAAGAAGGAGAATGAAGCCTGAATGAGACTAACTGCATCATCACTTATAACTACTTTCCCTGCTATCGGACGCCATTTTATACATTTTTTAAATCGCATTTTATTGTTTTTCTCATATTGCTAAAGTTGTATTAATTTGTATGTTATATGAATGTATTTTCCTTTTTTGCACTTTTAGTACTAGCAAGGCGCGCACTATGAACCTAATTCATCGCTACATATTGGTATAATGACACACTTTGGGCGTTTTCTCACTATTTCAGAATACTTCTAGCACTGATCTTATTTTAGATGGTGAAAATATATCTTACCAATGGCAAATTTTAATATTTAACACTCTGAAATAAGTTTAACACACTGGTTTTGAACAAACTTCAAAATTTAAATTCTAAAGGAGCAAAGATCTCTTGGCAGTCAGCAGCAAACTTTCTTTATGATTTTGCCCACAAGAGGTCTCTAGTTTAATCTTGTTAGGTTGGCCTGGAAATTGTTTGGAGGGGAAGATTTTAGGCTGAATGGGCATGCCATGAATCTACACACACCAAAGACCGGCATTCATTTCAGTTTGAGTTTATCTCAAAGTTTGTCCAAGCTTCCTGTGTCTCCCTTTACCCCTCCACAATAAATGCTACATTGAGAAATGAAATGAACTATCTAGAATATAACCATCTCAAGTATACAGGGTACCTAAAAAATTGAATGTGCTTGTCAAACAATACATTTCCCGAGTCTTTTATCAAAAAGAGATGTGTAAACTACCAATACTTTTAAAAATCATTATTGATATTGATGAAATACTCAATTAAAATTAAAGTTTGTGTTTTCTTTTTAATATGACTAACCATTCTTATAACTGGAAAAAATGTGGACAGTCCCGTTGAGTCACAAGGCAAAGCTAGGAAATTGGAGAGCGGGCAGGCAAGACATAATTTAGGCTGGCAGAGATATAACTTTGTTTCTGTAGAAAGAAGTTAGTCAAGTCAGTCTAATGAATAAAGGCAAAGCAAAAGCATATACATACAAACTTGCAGCAAATATATATGACTGTCTATACAATTCTCAATACGAGAAAAAAGACATACAATCATACTCAGTTAGAGATGAGATTTTGCTAGAAAGAAGTCTTCTTAAGACTGTATATGTATAAGATTAGGATTGAGGAGTTACTAGTCTTCATATTTGTTACCAACTGGAATGAAAAGTAGAGAAAGAGAGAGAGAATGACTTAAGAAATAAGAAGACCACTTCATAGATCTGAATGCTAGCTTCCTCTGATCCCTAGGCTTTTTTGCTTTTTCTTTGTTTCCATTACAAATGGAATCAATAAACTCATCAATCGTATGATTCGACAAAAAACTGTCTGTGTTTCTTGACTACCGTCTGTGGTAAAATGCCTATCTTTTTTTAGGACTTGCTTGGCTTTCTGTAGAAAATATATATTACATATGCATATAATCATAAACTTTTGTTTAGAAAGAAATTCTAACGAAATATATACAATTTCGTATGTTTAAAAATCAATATTTTTAACAAACAAAATTCTGTATTTGAGTTGACTGAACACTTGCAAACATTTCAAGTAAGAGGGAGGAATTACTTGGAAGTGGCTTGTAAATGTAATGTAGATAGATAAGAACTCAGAACAGGGTTGTTGCTGTTTCTTCGTGCTAATATCATAACAAAGCACGAAGACAGAATGACTGACTTAACTTGGGGTGTACTACTTGGAGTTGAAATCAGTGGTGGTTTAAATTCATTTTCTTCAAGGCAAGAGGGAGTAAAGGAGAATTTCTTGATAAGTGTTATCAATCCAGGGTTCATTCTGCCAAAACAAATCTGCTGAAAATCAATGCATGGGCATGATTTGGACAAGGATTTTTTGACTAATAAAAATTTTCAGTATTAATACGTTCACCCTTGCAAATCCAAGATTTGAGGTGTCATTACAAATTTGAACCATTATTAACTAACTTGCTTCATAAAAATTTTTGAAACAATGGACCATTTGTGTATTAGATATCAACAAACAAACGGTCCCTTGTTTCAAAAATTTTTATCAAATATTCAGTGAAAATGGCACTAATTTGTATTTGGAAAATTCCCATTTCCAGTATCAAATTTGCAAGGGGTGCGTTGATAAATTATTCCATAAATCATTTTATCCAATTTATACACAATTTTCCTTTGCTGAACTGAAAAAATGCAATTACTTCCTGTAAAACATTGTTGTTATTTTCAACTTCAAATTCAGTCATTGTTAAAATTGTACATAGCATGATTGAAAATTTATTTTGGAAATATAATTTTAAAATGCCTGAATTTAGAAGTATGATTTCTCATTTTAAAATTCTTAAACCACGCCAAAATGATTTTCTAGAAACTGATTTTATAAATTTTTGAGTAAAACTAATTTTAAAATGATTTTTTCATGCCTTTTGATGGACAGGTGGGCTTTATGACAAAATAGGGCTTCCTCTCTTTCTTCCTCTTATATATCCAATACTCTCACTCTCAAAGCCAAATAAATAGCCACTTCCTGTCTTATTGTGAATGCCCTATTCATTCTGTTCAAAGTTCACATCTTACTATAAAGTGATATTTATAAATTGATAAATGGAAATTCGGAAGCTTTTAATATTCCGTCCACTTGAAATTGGCCCAACTAATAATAAGATCATTATCTCTTAAGCCAATTCCAAATGGACGGCGTAACATTCTTATTTAATAAAATTATGAAAATGTGTTTAACTTAAAAATCTGACTCAATTGAAACAATTACATTTAATACCATTTTAATTATATTAATATTATTAATATGATTAAAATGTTATTAAATATAATATAGGTATAGTAGGATGTTTCGAGCATTTTCAGAATGAGCTGAAAGTTACTAAACAAGAACTTTTTAGCTGATTCCAGAAATGGTCTTACTTCTTTGAAACACTGTATTTTTCTGGAAGCTATAGCCCCTACATTTTACTACTTAAAATGCACATTTAAAATTTTGACTCTTTTGTGTAGTAAAATGTAAAGGCTGGTAGCATCCGGAAAAATGCATTGTTTCGAATTAAGAAGTAAGACCATTTCTAGAATCAGCATAAAAGTTCTTTATTTTGAGTGATTTTCTACTCATTCTTAGACAATTTTATTTTGGATGAAACACCCTATCAATAAACGAATAAGTAAAAAAGGATTCTAAATTATTTTAAAGGCAGACTGGCGTGAAATTTTTTATGTACTAATTTTGCGTGGAAAGCTTTAAAATGACCTCTCATAATGCTTGGTTATGTTTTTGATAATTTCTTTTTGAAAACTTCCCTAAATTTTAGGTTAAGAAATGATGGTGGGTGGCAACTCATTTTAATTTTTTGTTCCAAAATAGAGGAAGGACTTCAGTTTCCCGAAAAATTTTAATTGCATTGTGCAACAACACTTCCTCTTTTAAATGCGTAAATTTAGATTTATGTGCCACCCACCATTACTTTTTGAACGGAAATTCATTAATTTCTGTTGAAAAATTAATGTTCTAAATAATCAAACGTTTTTACAAGTCATTTTACAACTTTTGACATACTTTTTGCTCGAAAAAAATTTCACGCCAGTCTGCCTTTAAGCCCTGAATGAACATCACTGTGTAAGTTACGTATATTAATGCGATCAATATTATAAACTGCAACAAGGAAGTCAGAAATGCACAACCACTCGATTTTGAAATGAAACATAATTAAACTATCATTGAATGCATCTTTGTATCTCATAACCTGTTTGCAATAACAAAGATATTTGCTTTTGAAATTTTTAAATTCATTTTCAATATGGTCATTGCATTCGTATAGAAAGATACACATTCTGAAAAAAGGAAAAGAGAAAAGGTTTCGTTCGAATGAATGCAAATATTATTAGGGGTGGACTTAATCAACTTTTCACCCAAAATCTGCACGGAAGGTGGCTAAATTTTGAATTAAGCTGTAAAAAGTTGCTCTATTCAAATATTTTGGAAAATATTCAGCAAGGGCATAGAACTGAGCGACTGAAATTTACTTCAGTAAAGGCTTTCTTTCACTTAATAAGGCCCTTTTCATTGACGTAAACTTTGAGGGTTCAAAGCTACTCAGTTCTGTAACATTTTCCAATTTTTTCTTCGTGAATCTTTTTTGTATTTACTTAAATTTTGAGTTGTTTCTCTGGGCTTTCCAATATAGTGAAAAAGTTTTACTACATAATTAAGTCCAGAGCCTAATATTATTTTTATGCTGTATCCTTAAATTCCACCGTAATGCCTCAATTGTCAGAAACAAGCCTTAGACATCTAGGGTCCTGTGCCAGGCTTTTTTTCACCGATTTTTCGTGGGGCCCTATAATGAAAAATTTTGTATTTCTCAGTTTTCGCGTTTTTGGAGCTCAGTTTTTGTAAAATTTTGCTCAGTTTCTGAAAAATT
>JAOWAT010048678.1:0-11523 GCA_028571025.1 Longipedia americana | reverse complement strand
GTTGTTGTTGTTGTTGTTGTTGTTGTTGTTGTTGTTGTTGTTGTTGTTGTTGTTGTTGTTGTTGTTGTTTTTGCTATGATAGTTCTTGTTCTTCTTTTTCTCCTTGTTCTCCTTGTTCTCCTTGTTCTACTTCTTCTTGTCGATGTTGTTGTTGTTGTTGTTGTTGTTGTTGTTGTTGTTGTTGTCGCGATAGGGGGTTTTATCATCATCTCATTTTTCATTTGATCTCTTTTTTTGCTTATTATTATTTTTTTGTAAATGGATCTTTTCCCTTCTTTTTGAAAAAACTTGTTTTTCGTTTGAGCTTCATGTTTCCCCTTCTCGCTTTTGGAAAATTTGTCGCTGCTTGATAAATTTGCTAATGCATTTTTAAAACATTTTGTAGAGAAAATATCGCTAAAAGGAAAAATCTCCTTAACATTCTTCATGAGAAAAATCATATCTGAATATTTTAAACATTTAATTTCGCTGCAATTTCGAGAAGGTAAAATAGAAACCACACATTTTTCAGGGGAACATGATAAACTCTGACACGACTTATTATAATGAGGACACATTTCTGGAGAACTATTGTTTCTAAATGTTACATAACAAAATTTGGCCAATTCTGGACAATTTGAAAATGGTTCTAATTCTCCAAGACTATCAGTTTTATTAAAATGAATTAGAAAGGAATGCTGCTGTTCTATAGGAAAAGGCCCTCTATTTTCTTCTGTGACAACTTCTGTTCGTCTGGGGACAGTTGCTCCATTTAAATTCTCACTCATCAGCAGGGTGGTGGAAGTATGCTGCTCATTTTTTGGAACCAGAATATCATTCTTCAATTCACAAGAAGAATTTATGCTGTACAAAGGACTGGAAAAAATGAATTCTGAAGAAATTAACAAAGAAAACTTGCTCAAAACAGACATAAAATCTCTGTTTCTAATGATCGAAAATTCGTTTAAAGCAATAATTTTAGTTACTAGTGTTCATAATATGGCTGTGGTACATGAATCTAGGTGTATTCTGGGCTTCAAAAAGGCTCTCGATCTTTGCATCCTTGTAGGAGGGAAACAAAATACAACGAATGTATTAAAACAAGAAATTTCGGGTGAGAAAAAATTTAAAAAAATAATTCTTAATGTGGTGAACACATAATAAATTTTCAGGACATTTTGATTTAAAAATACTAAATGGCAAAAAAACGTCTAAACAATTACAATTGTCAAATTTTTGATTTACTAAACACTATTATGAATTTCATAAACATTTCAGATCTCGACAAAACTTTGGCCACAAGATTGGAAAAAATTCAATTTTTGGGAATCACATATGGTAGAAATATCGAAATGAAGCTAAATGACATTCGTTTGAAATTGAGAAACGTGGTATTAACAGATACAAATTTCAAAATTGCTTGTGACAACAACATCAGACGCATCGATGAGGAATTGGAACAATTCAAAAATAGCAGTTTGGAATTACGTAGATATGAACACCTCAAGAATGGTATAAATCAGAAATATTTGATGGAATATGATTATGGCAAGATTAGAATTGATTACAGAGAAGTGCTAGAAATAATTGAAAATTATTTGTCTGAAAATCTTTTCACGGATGAAATTAAATTGAAAGTTTAAAAAATAGCATTGTCATACGTGTTAGAATGGAATGGAAAAAATTGAAAATAAAAAATAATGCAAAAAACTAACCATTCGGAATAAAATCCTATGTTTGAAAATGATCCTGTTGCTTCGTTGAATATCCAACAATTTTGTGCTTTCACCCCCTCAATATATTTGATACATTGCTGAAATGAAAAAGTGGTGTGACTTTTCAGCGAAAATAGTAGGCCGTTTCATAAAAAACAAATCACGCCCAAAAAATTATGGTGCCCCGCTCTTTTTAAAAAGCGTGAGTCGGAATTTTTTGTGAAACGGCCTGTTTTTAGGCAATCACGAGTGCCGTAAAAGACATTGTGAGACATTCTAAGCACATTTTTCAGAAATGAGACAAAATTTTCAAACACAAATTCACAATTTTTATTAGAATTCATAATAACATAAATTTCACATCAATGTTCACCTTATGTGGCCATTGAGACACGATGTCTTTGACAAAAAACAATATAGCGACTAAAATATTCATGTTGTTTTTTATACAAACAGCACCTAACATAAAATGACTAATTTTTTCTAGAAGAAAGAAAACATGAATGTAACACCTATTGAAATGAAGAAATCAATCTATTTTTTCAATGTGATCACAGTGTTTCCTAGTGCAGCCTGTTGAAGCAAAATGCTTTGTTATATAAACTCATTGATGATCCTAATAATCTAATACATTGCTTTCTAAATTTAAATATTTTTGCAAATCCATATTTTTTTTAAAATTACTAAGATGTGAACCCTCATAATTTGTAAACGAAAATTTTTCTTTATGTTTTTCCATGTGAGAATTAAACTTTTCTTTACTACTATTAGAAATTTCTTCGCAAAAACCTATGGGCAAAGTTCTAAATTTTCTCTTTTTTGAAAGGATTCTATTGTTCATAGAATCAGGAAACATTTTTTTATTCACCATGACTGTTGTTATTGTATTTTTTTCTTTACTTATTCGAAATTGTATTTGAGGGACATTTATATAACGATCACAACCCTCATAGAGATTATCTAGCAATTCCAAATAATGCTCATGTGTTAGTTGACTTTTGAGAAAAGCAGAATGTGTTGAAAATCCTCTCAATTTCACTATTGTTTTCACAGGGGCATTTTCATCATCATCTTCTCGATAACGAATGATATACTGCTTGGGACCAGCTGACAAAAATGACAAAATTGTAAAATTTGGAAGTTCATCTTTGAAAAAACCTGGTTTAAATGATAAAGGAACTAAATTAAACCAAACAATTGTGTTTACACAGGTGGAATCGGTATCAGAATAATAACAAACACTTGGGAACATGTCCAAAGTGTTCGGAACATCTCCAATAATTTTTTCGTAACATTCATTATAAAGAGGCTCAAATTCAGAATGTTGCAAAATTTCATCAAGCGTAAATCCTCTTTTTCGCAATTCTGCATCAATTTTCTCTCTAATAGTGAAATTTCTGAAATAATTCATCATTTTTTTTTCCATCAATTTTATCCACGAGTGGACCAATTGTCGGGACCATTCAGTTGAATAACTATATAGCAAAATATGAGATGTTCTCGAGCCAGGATGTAAAATTTTATTTGGAGCTGCAGAAATTCTTAAAATGTCTGGCTCTTCATAATGAGTTATATGTTTGATGTTAAATCCTTCGTTGAAATGTAAATGCGACAGGTAACTGGCCGTATTACAAAAAAATGTTTGGTCCATTGCTGGGCGTTGACTCACTTTGCCCAAGATGCTAGCCAAAGATAGTTTAGCAGTATTTCTTTTTAGAACATTAGGCTGTACGTTTTCAGGTTTTAAAGCCAAAGAAGAATCTTCTGGAATATTTCTTTGAGCATTCACTTCTTTGCAATAACGGGCTAATTTCTCTTCCTTAAACATACCAAAGTCCGGGTGTGCTTCTGCTTCCATTTTGATTCTAAATTGATGATTTAAAAAATTTCTGAAAATATAACATGTTTCTTCATACATGAGACATTCGTGAATTTTTACAATAGAATAACCACAATTTTTCACTGCATAATTTATAGTCAATATAGTATACGTTGCTGTAACTGCTCTTTCAGATTCAGAATGGAAGCAGGAACTTTTATATTTGGTTTTGAAGCAAGACCAACATAAAGAATAAGCAGTTCTGGCCCCATCTCTCATAGGAACATAGGCTATGTTTTGATTAGGATCTGTGTTGGAAGGGGGCAAAAGTGTAATTAAAACCAAGCCTTCTATTTCCACATAGGATTCAGGAGAAGTAGTTTTAATAAATTTAAGTTTCTTATCAATGTCACAAAAAAATATTTTTTTAACATCATTGCCAATAATTTTCCTAGGGCGTCCTGAGGGAAAATGGGCCAAAGAGGCCCAAGCGTACAAAGAATTTAAATCAAAATAAGCAAGTTTTAACCCATATTTAACATGATCTTCATCATCGTGAGACTGGTTCATGTCCAGCACCATGGTCTTACCACCAAAAAGAGCCTCGGCGGGTTTTAAATGTGTCAGAATTTGTCTTTCTGAGAAAATGTTTTTCATGAAATGAGGCAAATGTTCTTTCATGATTTTGGCAAAAGCATCCCCCTCTAATTCGGGCACATCCACGCCTTTCTTAAAATCTTCCCATTGACACATATATATCACTCTATAATGCTTCACAAGAGTGGAATTTTTTATTAAAAATTCCTTTTTCATTCTTTCGTGATAATTCCGAACTTCGCTAAAATTTTTCCCAAAGGGGTTTAAACTGTTCACCCCAATGTGTTTTAAAAGACGGCACTGGGGGTGCAAATGGGAGAAACATCCAGCCGCTTGGAGAACTACTTTCTTTTCAACACAATAAAAATCTGGAAGAAACCTCCCAAAACGAAATTCCGGTTTTTCAGACCATGCATGGTGGCAAGTGTTATCTTTAAAATAATGACTAAAAAACGAGGCTACTTCGTGCTCAAAACGCGACATAGAGTGATAGTTCGTGCCATAGATATCTTTTAATGCATAAATTTTTGTTGACCAATCTGGATTGTGCAAACGAAACAAATTCATGAGACTACCTGAAACTGTCATATATTGGCAAGATATCATGTGAAAATATTTGCAATAACCATTTTTATGCTCCACAGGAGATACATTTTGCAAATCAATTTGCCATAAAAAAAATTCACGTAAAAACATCAACATGCCGTAAGCCAAGCACACTGTGTCAGCTACACAATATGAAACCAATTCAAATAACATATCAAATTCTTCATTCTTTTTACTTTCTAGAAACTCTTCTATTTTTTTTATCTTTTCTTCAGAGGCCATAAAATTATAATAATATTTTTTGTCAGGATATGACCCCTTATACTTGTATAAATGCTCTTGATTGAATTTATGAGGAAAATCTGATTTTGAAGTAGGTATCCCTTTAAAATAAGAACCAAACGATCCCAAAGGAATGCCTATATAACGGTGTGTATCATAAAACTGAATATTTAATTGCGAAATTTCCATCATAATCAATGCATTGCCGCTTGTGAGGCAATTGGTTATTATACCATTTTTTAAAAATTCTCCCATTATTAAGGGAAAATCATACATGCTACCAAAATGGGCACCTATTTTAAAATTCAATAAATTATTCTGTCCTAGGAATATTATGAATTTCCTCAAAGGAGAAAGATGCCAAAAAGATGAAGGTAAAGCATATCTAATCCCGTTTTCTCCTGTTTCAGAAATCAAATCTTCAAATACCAAAGTCTTTTCTGTTGGAATTTCTTTTCCACATAATTTTTGACAATCTAACAAAGGAAAAGCAGCACTCAAATCAAATGACTCATACTTGGAAGTATATCCATTCATAGAAGGGGAAGTTAGATCTATTTTTTTATCCCGTTCTGGTGTTCCAGAAGGAAAATAATCATATAAAACAGTATTTTTTATTAAAGAGCAATCAACCAGGCTTTTTGCAGAACTATCTAAAAACAAAACCGAATGTAATATGCCAAAGGTCTCATATTCAAACGTGTAAACTACCAGATTACAAATGTGAATTCCATCATCATCTGTGTCAGAACGATGAGCATCGCAGAGGCGAGTTTTACAAGAACATGAATTTGTTGCAAAATGATGTCTTTTTTCACACAACAGTAAACATTCACATACTTCATCCTCCGAACCACAATAGCATTTTGTTTTAAAGCAATCGAAACAGAGATATCTAGAATGAATGAAACATAGGTGGCGCTGAAAACAATCATTACAAGAAACAGCATTTTTATTGACACTTTCTAGATCAACAAATCCCAAACGGGGGTATTTCTTAGTTCTTTTTCCTTTTTTCATTAGGCAGGAATGGCCTTCTTGGCCACTCTTATCAACTTCTTGACATAAGGGGCAGTAATAAACATCAGAAAAACACTGATGAGATTCTCTAATAGTTTTCATAGAATTTTTTCCACTTCCTCTCATTCCCCAAGTTTTACATTTTTTACAGAAAAATCTATCCCAATTACAATACCTTTTATGATGAGAGAAACACTGTTTTCCAAAAGTTTGTTTGAGACAATCAGGACATTCTTTATATTCAGAATAAGGAACTTTGTTGCGCTGACATACATAATGAACATTTCGAGAAGTGACTTTATCGTTCGGTCCTATTTGCATTTTTTTGCAAGCTTTGCAAAAAAAATAATCTGTTTTTGATTTGGAACAGACATGTTTATAATGAGCAAATTCAGAAATCAACTTATTGCAATAACAACAGGCTGTTGATTTAAATTTTCTTCTAAAACTATTTATAAATTTTATGTAATAAATATGAGAAATTTTTTCAAAACCCTTAATACCTTCTTGTGATGGTGTTTCATAAAAATAGACTTTTGAAAGAGAATTATCAACAGGTTCTGGAAAGATATGCGAAAATTTGTTTAATAGTGACTGAGACATGATCAAACATTGGTATTTAAATGTCGTTTGAGCAAATTGGGCAACAGCATTTAAATCCGTGGGTTCTTGTTTCACAATAAAGTCTCTAAACTTGACAACATCATTGTGCATCATATCGAGAATTCTTTCCACATGACAAATTTCACCACTCTGATAATAAAAGCGTCTATATTTAATAATTTGCTTTAATTTTGCTTCATTTGTCATATCATAATGGGCTAAAATAAATGCAAAAATAGCACAAGCATATTTTAAAGAAAAATCTCTACCATCAATTTTTATATTTAAAGAATATAAGGCATGAGGCAAATAAAATAGGCCCTTATCTTGACAAAGATTAAAAGAACTTTTTTCACATTGTGGTAAATTTTCATGCGGTGTTAAAGAAAGATATCCAACAAATTTCTTTTTATGTGATTTCTCAATTGGCGTATTTTTCGCCAAAGATGCATTGAGGCTTAAAATTCGCACATTGAAATAAAAAGATTTGTCTAAACGCATCGTTCTGTGACTAACCAATACAGAAAACAGCTGTTCCAAAATCAAATGTGCCAATTCGGCTGAATCTCTACTTATTTCAAAAGAGGGTGTTGAAATAGGATTTAGTAAAGAACCAGAAAAAATTGTGAAATAAATTTGGTTATAAACTTCAGAATTTTGAGAAAAAAAGGGTTTGAAATTTTGTTTAATTTTTTCAATTAATAATTCTAGAGTTTTTTCCAGTAAACCCAAACTTTGTAAGATTAAAGGTGACGTGGTTTTAGAAGGATTTTCAAAAGAAATCTCATAAAGAGTGTCCTCAAAATTAAAACGGGTTGCTCTCTTAAATTTTTTTCTATTGACATAAATAGTGTAACCTTCAACTTCAAATTTCAGAGGTTTTTCAAAATCAAAAGGTAGACTAGAAAAAACACTTTGATCGCTTGTGACATTGTCGTGTCTTTCAGAATCAGTTGGTACAAAAGAATTATTTTTTTGTCGATTTTGATCCGTAATCCCAGAAGAAGTTGATGGTATAGCCAAATCATCATCTAATTTCTGTCTTTTATGAGAAAAATTCAATTTTGAATCTTTCTTCCTTTTAGGTCTCAACAATGCTCTTTGGTATGGTAACAAGTCTATAGAAGAATCTCGATCGATAGACACCCGAGTCTTGATGCTTTTTAAAAGTCTCTGTTTTAATTCTTCATTAACAGGCAAACCTTTCAAAGGCAAAAAAACAGGCTTTCTACGACTCATATTCACAAATCTAATAATCTCAGCATCGAGTATTTAATTTTTTTCTTAGAATTAACGTTTTTTTTCGCTTCTTTCAAAAGACGCAAATATAGACACAGACACTTATTCGTATTATCCATCAATCTCGCTATTTTTTCCATCAAATCAATGAGATCATCCTTGACAGAGCTGGAACACCCATCAATCTTTGAATCATCCAAAATTTCTCGACTCAATAATTTGATATATGAAATAACATAGTCAAGTTTATCCCCTGCTAATTTCACCACACGAACATTGTTTCTAGAACATGTTTTCAAACACTTCCACTGTTTACGTAAAAGATTCTGAGCCTTCTTGACGTCGTTCGACAACCTTTTTATATCCTCCAAATCCATTTCAGAGAGAAAATTCATGCAAATCTGAAATATAAAAAATTGTACATTATTAATCAAGAAGCACGCCCATATAATCTAAAAGGCTGGCCCGCAAAAATTTTTGAAACAGCACCCCCAAAAAAAGACAGTTTGCTAAAAGGTGACGTGTGACAATGGATTTGTCCACTCTTTCGGAAGAAGAAAAAAAGAAAAAAATAATTGACCTTTACACCAATTTAGAAAGAGGTTCTTCTTTGGGCGGAATAAACAAATTTATATCTTCATTAAAAAAAGAAGGTTATTCAGGATACACAGATAATTTTGTGAAAAATGTGATAAACAATTTAGACGTATATTATGGATCTAAATTAACAAACTTGAAAAAAAGCAGAAGCTATGGGCCTGGTGCTGGATTTGGCTTAAAGGCTCAAATGGGTATATAAATCCTGTAACAACGAAAAATGCTAAATAACAAGATTTAAAAACATAAAACTAATGAAACAAAAACACAATTTTTTTGGAATGTTCAAAAGTTATATTTTCAATGAAAAAATCAGCTGTCTAATTTTTTCTGAAACTCCTTTTAGATTTATGGGAAGTGGAACCTTATGAAGATTACAAATTCGTCTTACTGGTCATAGACTTATTCACCCAAAAAACATTTCTACAGGCTTTAAAAACAAAAACAGCAAAAGAGATTAAAAAAGCTCTCATCAAAACATTTAATGAAAATCAATATTTACCCTGCTCTATAGGTGAGTTTCCAAACACAACCTTCCTTTTATTTCAAATTATATATACACACCACAAAAAATAACTAATTCTTTTTTCAAACCCCCAAAAGGCTGTGATTATGCCCGTGAATTTATCGCGTTAATTCCTTGGTTAACGTCTTTGAATATATTGGTACTTCCTCTGAGACACCCTAGAAAAGCAGGAAAGTATCAAACCTCATTATACTACATAAAACCCAGACTAATTTTTTCATAAAAAACAAATAACTTCATTTTCTTCTTTTTTTCAGCTTTTGCAGAAAATAAAATAAAATACTTGAGAATAAAACTCTATAGATTTATGAGACACAATCTCACAAGAAATTGGGTAAAACATCTTAAAAAACTTCAAAATAATATAAACAACACGCCAAACAGAACTTTCTCAAATTTGTCAAGCAATTCTATTTCAGGATCTGCTTTCAAAGACCCCTTTAATTACCTTATTTATAAAAAACCAATTAAAGAGGGGAATTATGAAACAATAAAACAAAACGTAGAAAATTATAATAAATATTTAAAGTCAAAAAATAAAATTTCTGGTTTTCCAAAAATAAATGATTTAATATCACTCAAAACTATATGGAAAGGACCTATTTCAAAAGCCAGCGATGTCACCTTTAACAAAATTTATAAAATTTCACACATAGATGCAACAGAAGACCCCATAGGTATTTCATAAATTAAAAAAATAACGAGTATTCTATATAGTTTAATATAATTCCACAAAATACTAATTTTTTATTTTTTTCCAGCTCTAGAATTGGAAGATCCAGAAACGGGCAAAGTGTTAAAAAACAGATATTTCCTAGATCAAGTCCATGCTGTTGAAAAAGACAACAGAAGATATATGATTGAAAAAATATATAAAAACAAAACAAGAAAATTCAGAAATAAAGAGCAAGTATTAGTGAAATTCATAGGATTTCCGAAATTAGAATATGTTGACAAAGATTCCCTATTGACAGAAGAGAACAACTACTAAAATATAGATAAATGTCAATCGTGTGTTCTTATGACAGCTGGAAAGCACAATTGATAGACAACATAGACACCTATTCAACCTGGACCATCAACATTCAAAATGTGATTATTTTAAACTCCGAAAAATTAGAAAACAATTGCAATTATGCAATTTCAACCAGTCTTATTTTTAACAAATTTGGAGATCATCTAAAAACACCATTTTTGGCTCATTTTGAAACAAACAACAAGGGCAAAATTAAACACAAAAATGACAATTTTGGAGCATTAATAACACACATGGACAAAAATTTCAATTTTAATTTAGTGAAAATTAAATGCCAAAACGAAACACCAAGATTCGAGGTTGTGTTACCTGAAAACAGCCCTCCGTGCATCATACAGTGCTATTTCAAAAAAATTAAATAATGATCTTGAATAGAATAAAATTTAAAGAAAAATTAGAGAAAAGAAAATCATTTTTTTATAACATCCTTCTCGGATCCCACAGTCTAAAATCAATATTGACAAAAAGCAAGGACTCAGACATTAAACTACTAACAGATTATATATACTACATATTCTCAAGACAAATAAAGCTAACTCAAGGATGTAAAAATTTTGAAAATAAAGAACCTTCTGTGTCATTTTATGGAAATTATTTTCACGACGCGAAAGATTATAAAAAATTCCTCAAACTAGAAAGAGAACAGAAAATCAAAATTTTATGTAACACTATTCATCACTATATGATAAGAGATCTAATCTCTTGGTTATTTGTCGATGATTGACAATGGAAGAAGCTCCAAAACCATATGCTCTCATAGAACTAAAAAAACTAAATAAATTAATCGAAATTGAAAAACAATTTCAAGACATGAAAAAAGAAGAGAAATTGCCCATTGAAAAACACGAAGGATTTGGAGTTGAGAATAAAAATTTGGAAAAACTACTTGGACAAGCTACAGATTCTCAAATTAAAGAAAACTATCCAAATCAAATAGAAGAAAGTGATGATGAGAAAAGAAATGATAAAGTAATAACAAAAGAATTGATAAAAGCCTCAAAAGAACAACCCACAGAAAATATAAATGTACCTGTGGAAAAAGTACAAAAAAAACACTTTGACCCTTTTAAAAACTTAAATTCTAAAACAAAGTCAAAATGTGAACAAATTTTAAAAAAACTAAAAGCTTTACCAGAAAGTGTTTTTAGTTTCGATGAAACGGGGACTGTGACAATTAATCAAGAAACTCTGCCAAATTCAAATCTGAATACTATTTTCGCCAATCTTTTCAATCATCCTAAAACAACAATACAAGGTCTTTTAGAATTTAAAAATATGTTGAGAGAATTTGAAATTTCACCATTTGGGAAAAAAGACCGTAAAACTCTAAAAAGGAAAATGGCGGAAGAATCTCCCGAAACGTCCATTGGCTACTTTACCATGTCTATTGATAAATGACACAATTTTGTTATGTAGAGAAAACAAAAATTTATTAAAAGAGAAATAAATAAATTCACAAAAACTGTTATACTTCAAACACAAAAAAAGGCACAGATTAAAATATGTAATTTGCCACTCAAAAATATAAAAATTTCATAAAATTCTGTGTCTTTATTTGTGAAAT
>JAOWAT010048567.1:0-11530 GCA_028571025.1 Longipedia americana | reverse complement strand
TAATAATCAGTATATTTGCAAGTAAACTCATTACATGAGCCAATACTCACTGGTGTTGACCCCTATGTTCCAGTTTTTATTTTTTTACTTGGCATTCCATACGGTTTACTCTAGCTGTACTAATTTTTCCGTTTAGGAGCCTAAAATTGATGTTAATCTGAATATTGGATCTATCTTATCAGCAGTTTTCACAGAATCACTGAGTTATTTTTTGCCCAAATGAGCTCTCATCAAATTCCATATTCCCAATTTTTTGAGAGCTTGCTAGTTTCTTACTATACAAGATGACAGTATTCATATTTCATGAGTGATAAGCAAATAAATAAATAGATATTTAGTAAAAAACTATTCACACGAAAAGAAGAATATGAGCAATAGGGGATAGATACAAATATCATCAGTTTACTGGATGAATCTGGGCAAACTTGCTACCAAAAACCAATGAAAGAATAGCCATGAGCTTAACCAATATATTCAATGCGGGTCCTGATGTGTCTTTCAGAGGATCTCCGACTGTGTCTCCAACAACCGCAGCCTTATGAATATCAGTTCCTTTGACAACTCTGTTGCCATCCTCATCAATCATAGCCCCACTTTCAATATATTTCTTAGCATTATCCCAAGCTCCACCAGTGTTAGATGCAGAAATAGCCATTTGAATACCACTAACAATGGCACCCGGTAGAAATCCTGCAAGTGTTTTCGGACCAAAGATAAATCCGATGGCAAGAGGGGATAGAATAACCTAAAAATAATAACATAAAAGCTTACTAGAAGACCAGGAGCTATCATTTCTATCAAAGAAGATCTCGTCGAAATGGCAATACAAGCTTTGTAATCAGGTTCTACAGTTCCGTTAAGAATTCCTGGATTCTCTTTTATCTGTCTTCTCACTTCTTCGACCATTCCGAATGCAGCTTTTCCGACCGATCTTATTGTGAAAGATGAGAATATGTATGGGAGCATTGCACCGAGTAAAAGTCCGGCAAATACTGCGGGTTCTGTCAAACCTACCAACCCTCTGGTTTCAAGTCCAACATTATGAAGGAAACCACCATAAAGAGCGAGAGACACCAATGCTGCACTTCCAATAGCAAAGCCTTTTCCAATAGCAGCTGTAGTGTTTCCTGCAGCATCAAGTCCATCGGTTCTTTCTCTGACTTCAGGTCCCATCTCAGCCATTTAGGCAATACCTCCAGCATTATCACTGATAGGCCCATATCCATCAATTGCAAGTGAGAGAGGAAGATTTGAAAGCATTCCCAACGCTGCCAAGGCAACACCATAGTATCCGAGCAAAAAATTAGCAGCATAGGCAGTAATAGCGATAAGAATGACTGGAACAAGAGTAGACATATATCCAAGAGCCAGACCAAGAGTAACATTAGAAGCCGGTCCAGCCTTGCAACTATCAGCAAGTTATCTAACTGGCCCATAGGAATGAGAAGTGACATATTCCGTAAAAACAGCAATAATCATACCAGAAACCAACCCTACAATTGAGCAAATATAAGGGATAAGAGGTGTCAATCCTTGCATGGTTTAATCAGGTAGTCTGAGGAGAAACTACTTAGGATAAGTTAGGAAAGCTGCAAGATAGATAGCTCCTAGAAGAATAAGTGTTGAGATGAACAATTGAAGTTTAAGTGTGTACTAAATTTGAGGTTGTTAGTCAACACTCATACAATGGGTTGAGAGCACACTGACAATAATGCAGAAGAAGATTCCGAGAGCGATAAGAACGAGAGGATACATTAGATTTGAGATTTAGTGTTGACATCCGTTTCCACTTCCGATTAAAGTAGTTGAGGATACAACCAGGGCAGCACATGTTGATTCTGCGAAAGATCCGAAAAGATCAGCACTCATTCCTGCAACATCACCAACATTGTCACCGACATTATCTGCAATAGTTGCTGGATTCTTAGGACTGTCTTATGGAAGATCTCTTTCAACTTTTCCCACCAAATCTGCTCCAACATCAGCAGCCTTAGTATAAATACCTCCACCGACTCTACCAAATAAGGCTACGAATGATCCACCGAGTCCATATCCTGCGATTGCCTAGAAAAGCGGACCGTAATACTATGCGTCATGATTTTTCTCGTCCAAACCTTTTATTTATTTGTAAACTAAAATCAGGACTAGTAAGACTTAATAAATCTGGAAATTACCGAGTAATCCTAGAGAAACCAGGAAGAAACCCATCGAACATCCAGCTCTGTAGGCTGTTCTAAAAGCACTAGCAAGCCCATGTTTTGCACAGTAGGTGGTTCTGAAGTTGGTTTGGGTTGCAATGATCATGCCGACTGCGCCAGCAATAATTGAAACGAAAGCTCCAATAGCAAAGGCTATAGCTGTGAATATTCCCTCCGATGTAAGGAATGTGATGATAATAAACATAACCACGGCGAAGATGGTACAGATCAGATACTCCTGTTTCAAAAATTATTTGGACCCCTGAATTAGTAACGATTTACTTATGATATTTTATCTCCGAGTTAAAGAAGAAGCTCCCTTTGTTTAGGAGAAATATCTTCTTGAACCATTTATCCTTATCCGATGTCCCCTTTCTCAACGTCAATTTTTCGTACCAATGCTATGTTGATGATAGCCCAAATTATTCCCAGCAAACAGCATACTGCAATGAGGATAACTTATGCTGGGAAGTCAAGAGGACTCCGACATCCGTTCTCAGCTCCGATGAGAAACTCTTGGTAATGTTCGGTTCTATAGTTAAGTTTTAACACCATCTGATAAATTGAATGAATATATTTTATTCAAATCTACGGGTGTGCTACAAATAATAGTGCATATTGAATAAATTGATAACCACTTAATATGGATAATTGTAAATGAATTAATCCTCATAATAAGTGAGCTGAGCCCCCCTCCAACCAATATATTAACCCCACATGCGAGATAATAACACCGAATTCGGAATGGAAATCATGATATTTTTCAAGGATCGTAAGCTTAAATGTTCACAGAAAATATGGAAAAGTGAATTGCTTCATCTATGATGCCTATATTATATATCTTTTCGGATTAGTCATCACTTTTCGTGTTTTCGAGGAGTTTAGCTTTGTTGGCTTACTATTTTTCTAACAATTTTTTGTATCTTTCTTATAGATATCTGATGATTCCTTCTTGGGATTTATACTGTTTGATCATTTTTTGGTGATGAGTTCTACATTGGTCTTGGTCTCGACTGACAATAACCTTCGCCATTTTTACAAATATCGCCTAGTTTCGTCTCTTTTAGCGAGAACTCAGCTTTTCAGGGTTTTTCCTCATAAAGCTTATATACTTTTTGTTCTCATAGAAAGTCCAGCTCCCGTCTAAATATCCAACATTCTTGGTTTATCCAGTAACCGTGAAAAACTTCTTGTTTTCAGCTCGCATTTTATCAACGCTTTTACGGGTGATCTTCTTCTTCTTTTTTTGCTTCGGGTCTGAAAAATTGTTCTCATCCATGACAGTAAAACCGATCCCTTCGCAACTTAGCGCTTATTTGAATTATAATATATTCACAGGGTGGAAATTGGAAAAAAAACTCTAGGAAGAAGAGATCATCGGAAAGATTTGTTTCAAAAAACATTATGATCATCAAAGTTGGCCTTATACTCCTCCTAGTGTCTCCTTAGTGTTGATTTTTTGAATATTCTTCATTATTTTTCCGAAATATCAACTAAGCTCTGATAAAAAAAATTAGGTACTCGACTCAATTGTCGCAGGAGCTGATGAAAAGAGGGGTATTGTAGAGATGATCAATTTTTTAAAAAATGGAACAATTACTGTGTGGATAAATCAGGAATACGAAAGATCATTTGATTTTGAGCTATAATCTGTATTTTTCCGCCGTCAAGTTTTTAATCTACTACCTGAGACCATGACTCTCTTGTTCCAATGCCTTTTTCATTGCTTCGATCCGATCTTACCACATCTTTCCAATTCTATCTTTCTCCTTCCTCCACTAGATTTATTTTCTCTATAGTTCCCTATCTTTCTCGGCTAACTTCCACTCTAGGAGTTCTTTGTTCCTATTAACAGCCATGGAGTCTTCAGTGAACTACTTGTTTTTCCCTTGCTAGTTTTTAAGTTTTTTATTCAAATCGTTACACTTTATTTAGTAGGTTTACAGCATTTGCATCAAATTATTGTTATTGGTTTGCAGTTGGGTGGTTTGTAGAGTTAGGTTATGAGTTTTGTTATTTTTATCCTGGAGTTCAGATTACAAGACCATGTTTTTGTTGAACATTTCACTTTATCTCCTTTGAGCTCCTTGGAATTGAACTTTCAAAGAGTGAATTTCTGCTTAAAGACCGTCAATTTTGTTTTAGGAGGTCGTTTTGACTGTTTCAAGATGCTGGTTTCCTATTTTAACCTCGTTTTTGAGACGGAGGATTTAGCTTTAGAGTTAATTGTTCTTTCTGGAGTGTTCGGTTGCAATGGACTGTTAATTTCTGAGTTGATTTTCCAAAACTCCTATTTTCTTCTGCAGTTCCAAATTTTCAACCTGATTGCTACGGTTAATTTACTTCAACTAGCTCATTAATCTTTCAAGCTCCTCAGAAGTATACAGCTACTTATCCTTCCTTTTGGATTTAAACTGCTGATCGCTGATTTCCTTAACTTTTTTTTATAGGAAAGTATTCTTTTATCTGATAAGCTCTATCTTTTCCTTCAAGTTTTCATTGTCAAGTTTCATGAAGTTTGAATTTATCCCAACTTGTTAAGACTTGAGGATGTACTTGTTTTTGTTTTCGAGCTATTCCCTTAGAAAAGTGTTTTAGCTCACTATTTCTGTCGAAAATTAGTGGAGATCTTTGGCCTAATCCTCGAAACTCTTGATCTGTTCCTCGAGAAGACTGATTTTGTGTTGGTACCCGAGTAGCAATGGTTCTACGTAGTACAGTTACTGGAGGTGGACTTGAGTATTGGTTGTATTGACATTTTAATCTCCTCTCATTTTTCGAGGGGCAACTCCGGTTTTTTGATACAAAGACGATAGTTGTTCTGAAAGTTACTTGTCTACTTTACTCAATGAGTACTGACATGTTATGAGTAGGAAAGCTGGTACTGCAGTTTACGAATTTCGTTGGCTAGTTGATTCTACTTCTTCATCATTTAAAATTGGGAGGTTAATAAAAAAAAACGATAAATTGATATATTTTTACGACTCCTTTTTCTCTAAATAATAAAAAAAATATGGTAATTCTAGGGGGGAGGAGAATGTTTTTTTTATATATATTCGATAACTTATAATTAGAACAAAAGAAAAAAAACTATATACAGAAAACAGAGGAAATGGCAAGCTTTAAATAATCTGCCTATATAGACTATTTTAAGACATTTAGTGTGGGGATGATGGCAACTATCCGCAAGCTAGAAAGTTAGTTCAAGTAAGAAATGGGTTGTAACTATTTTTTCGATCCAAGTATAATGTTCAAAAGAGTCAAAAACCTTCTTACTACTTACTAAATAATGGTGCTAGAAATCAATGACACATTTTAATTTGTGTAGATTCCGGAATTAGGACAGTGCATTCTGAAGATATTCCTGCAGATGATGTCGATAATCAAATGGCTGCTGAAAAGCATGGCAATAAGGTCCCCGGTTCATAATCCGTAGCTTCGGAAGAATGAGAGGAATATGACCGTGTTAACGACTAGGGGGGAGGATAAGACTGCTGACGACAGATAACCATTCAAGGTCAAAGAGAAAGCCTTGTTTCTACTGAATGATATGTAGGAGGAGTTATTCAAAATGGAGCAGGAAAGATAGGACAAGGATTAGAATATAACTCTTAATAAGGAGAAATTTTCAAAGATTTCCGCATCTGACAATCAGGCCTTGATTGAAGAGGCGGTAAACAGTTTGGTTAGAAATAGTTAGTATTTGCATCATTTTGTGGAGATGAAAGAGTCAGTAATGAAAGAAAACGTCTGTTAGAATCCTGTACAAGTGTATAACAAGATCAGAGATCATTTCCAAGAGGAATCTGCGGTTCATGTCAAAAATATCGTCAGTCAAATCAAAGACATTTTTAATTCCTATATCTAGACTAGTCAGAAAGTTAGAAAACAAGCTATGGTCAGTTCTGAAGTTCAGGTGAAGATCATTGAAAAGAATAATAGCTACTAATAGACGAAGACGAGGAGACTAGCAGATTCTATCAAAGGACTTGAAAAGTAGTTAAGGAGTCAGAAGGAGGAGAATTCCGTTCTGACATAGATACTCACTGCGACTACCAAAAAATACGAAGAAGAAATTATGAAGTTGAACGCAGAAATTGCAATCAATGAAAGAAAATATAGGGAAAAACAACGTTCCCATTAGACAAGGTATTACAAATAAAATTCGAAAAGTAATCGTAAGGATATTTAATCGAGATATTAAATCGGAGTAGGGGAAAGTGACAGTTAGATATACAACAAGAGTAGGAGTTACAGAACCAAGACAAATAGAAATAGCGAGAAGAGCATCAAGTTCACAAGCGTGGATGACGTACAATAGTCAAAATCCCTGACTTAAATGAAGTTTAATATAAGACTGTAGTCAAATATTGTATCCATCAGCTACAACCCAGTCATATCCGATGCTAATCTGTAAAAGTCATTTTAAGACTGCTAGGTATTATAGACGGGGATAAATAAGGTTTACAAAACAAAGGATTCCTTCTTGAAAAAGACTGCTTTTAGAAAAAAGGTGAGTGTGAGGAATAGTATTGAGTTTGTTAGATATAGTAATGGTGTGATGGTTCAAACTGATGATTATTAGGTTTGTCCAAGAAAGGATTACTGTTTGAAAATAGTTTCTAAGAATATACATTGGAATAGTAGAAACAAAAAATCTGTGAATCGTGTGAATTCGCCTCGTAGAAATTTGACATAAGGTCGTGGCAGTTCTGGAAGTGTCAAAATGAGGACTGCTAAAGGCAGGATGCAATTTAATTCGAAATATGGTCTGGAAAAAGACAAAAATCCTTCAGTGTTGTTAAGTCAGATAAATAATATTAGACTGTCGGATGAGGAGTAGCAAGTAATCGAAAAGGAAGTTAAAATAAAAAGTCTAATTTAGGAAATTTAAAACTGCAAATACAAATTCATCAATAACATTGCAGCGCAGTAGTTTATAACAGTCACTCTATCCAAAAGTATTAAGTAGTTCAGATAGCGAGAAAAAGCCATATTTTTACAGTAAAACTTATCAGCCCTAAATTTCAGCCAAGAAGATCTCGAAAACTTGTTTTTTAGTTAGTAAATCTGTAAAAATTACTAGTTGATAAACTTTAAGAATTAAGATCTTGGAAGGAAATAGGTGTCGTCAGCAATCAGTTTTAAGAGAAATAAGTATGGATCATCTAATTCTGTGTGTAAATTGAGACTAGGCCTTGACAAAAGTAAGAATTAAATTGAGACTGAGGCTTTTGCATCCCTGATAAAGATTATTTTCACACAGATTTTGAACTTAAAGAGGACTCACCGCGATAAATATGAAAATTTTAGGAACTTTATTCGTTACCCGTATTCTTTCTTTTAATAGGGAAAAACTACTAAATGGAAGGAGTTGGAAAAAGCAGAAAGTGATCTTGATTTTGTTTAGATTAGGAAAAAAATCGGAAGAATTTTAAGAATTCATGCTCTTTGTCCGAAAAATACGACAATGTTCGGCTCGATCTGCGGACATCTGTTTAGATTCTGTCAAAAGTTTGGTATTTACATTCCTAATAACTGAAAGTTGACTAGTCGGTTGATTTGAAATTGACAACTTCTTATCAAAAAAATAAAAATGCAAAAATAAATATAGTTTTAGTAAAAATTCTCCACTTTATTTCTTTTTTAATTTATCAACGTTCTGAGTTAGTTAAGTAAGTATATTTGATAGCATGGTGTGGAAAAAAAGAGAATCAATCGCTTTTTTCCAAGCAAAATTAACTTGATAATCTCAGATAATAAAAACCTGAAGATTTTATGTATTAGGGATAGAAGAAGGATGGTAAATTCCATGGAAAGGGAAAATTCAAAGCTAAAGATGGCGGAGAATTTGAAGGTCAATTCGTGGATGGTCAACTCACAGGAAAAGCAAAATGCAAGTTTGCAGATGGCAATAGGTATGAGGGTGATATGAAAAACTGGAAAATGCATGGCAAAGGAAAGTTTATCAACAATACTCTTCAATAATAGTTTTAAACCACCTTTGTATAAGGTACAGCCTAAGGACCAGCTAAAGTTAACTACAAAAAACATGGAAAGTTCGAAGGGACTCTGAAGAAGTGGTTGATGCATGGCAAAGGAAAGTTCATCACAAACGATGGCAATGTTTATGAAGGAAACTTTTAGTAAGGAAAGGCAAAAGGTGTAGGCAAGTGGGCATTTAAAAATGGGAACACTTATTAAGGCGAAATGAAGGATTGGAAATTTCATGGGAAAGGAAAGTTCTACAATAAAGGGCTTGACTAACTATTTGATGCTCAATTCAAGGAAGGAGACGCCTAAGGACCAGCCAAGGTAGAATATAGGAAGCACGGAAGATACGAAGGAGACCTTCGAAAATGGTTGATGCATGGAAAGGGAGTTTTCTAGACAAAAGACGGTCATATTTATCAGGGAGAATTCAAGGAAGGGAAGGCAACAGGTCGAGGAATTTGGCTTTACAATGATGGATCTAGTTATGAGGGAGAGGTTTCAGATTGGAAGAAACATGGCCATGGAATATATCACAGCAAGAAAGGTGAGGTATTCGAGGGTACGTTTCTTAATGATAAACCTCAGTAAAACATCAAAATGAGGAACTAAAAGAGCAGTTTTATGGGAAATTCGGAAATCAGAAAGAGCAAAATCAAAGCTACCAAGAAAATAGAGAAAAAGGAGTAACCCAAATAGAGAGTGAAGGATATTAAAGCCGAAATAAAGTTCATTGAGGAGAAAATAACGGAACTGGATATCTAAACAGTCGAAGTTGAAGATGAGCAAAACGATGCCGAATGCTGCATTTGTCTGATGGAAGATTCTACTCATATTACACCATGCATGCATATCTATCACTATAATTGCATTTCCGATTGGCTCAAGAAGGACAAACTCTGTCCTTATTGTCGAGGATAGCTCAAACTGGAGGACATGGTCAAATTTGCAAATTGATAGGAAGGGTGAAGAGTGGAATTTTGATAAGAAGTAAAGAATGAATTTTAAAGTTATTTTATGATATAAATTCAAGGGGAGATTATAAATCGAGTATTTAAATGTTTGAATATATTGCTGATGAGTTAAATAGTTTAATTAAACTAAAAATTACCGCCAATGCGCATTGTTCTCAAGGACATCTGTGAGCTTTATTCAAAGATTAGAGAGTAGATGAACATCGACTACACATCAGTGTTGATTTTTACAAGTTTGGACGCCGACTCCGTTTGCACACTGCGAACAATTAGTGTACGTATGATTACAAGCATTTAGCGACTGTTAAAAAGTGAGAATATCCATTACAAGGTATACCCAGTATCTTCATACACGGAATTCAACAATAAGATATAATAATCTCGAATTTACGAAAAGATAAAACTTTTCTTCTTCATCAATTGTGGCGGAATAACTGACCTTACTGAGAAATGGTTCCATAAAAAGGCAGAGGTGTTCCTATTCGATGTTAACAAACCGATCCATCATAAAAATATCGAGGATCCCATGGTATGCCTATCTTTTCTATTCGAAGATCAAAATTATTGATGATGGGTTTGGAGAACTGGAGAATCATCCCACCACCTAGGAAATGAACAAATTCGAAGAAATCTAAGAACTCGACATGGATTAGTACGAGGAAGACGACTACGATGTCGGGGATGATTCGCCCAAAAGGAGACCAGGGACAAAATTTGTAGACAGGATTAGAAAACATAAATAGGTTCTTGCCGAAAAGATTAACAATTACTATGGTAAAACTTATTTCAGTTTACCATCCTCCTATATCACCTATAAATTGGCAATTGACCTCAATAAACTTGACAACGAATATTTATGGTATGCTATTGTTGGGGCAACTGCAATGTATTTGGAGCAGAAACTTTCTAAAGAGGTGCTTGAGGAAATTAGTGCGTAGTTCAGATCTGATATGCTTAAGAAGAACCCTAACACATAGACCAGGGAAAAAGGAAATATCTATATGAAACGTGATCTCCAGTTTACCCTCCTGAGGTACTGGACACTGTACGACAGCATTACTAATTCAAGCTACATGCTGACCAAGTTCAAACTTTGGGAAGAGAAAGGAACAAAGAATGTTGAGGATTTTATACTTAGGATTGGGGTTTCTTTGGAACAAGCCAAACAATCATACAAGTTTATGAGTAAGGAGACAAAGAAAAGTTTATTTGAGTCTGTTATTTCGTATTCTGATGACTATAAGATTGTGGATGTTGCTTTCAGTTCATTTTTAAAGCAGGTGGACTTTGCAACAAATTTTCTGGCATCATAGTATGCTTATGCTATATTGGCACTTTTATAGAAACCTCAGTAAAAAGGTTTTTAAATTGATATGCTTGCCGATCATAGGACTAATTGTTTCTGGAATGCGTATGATCTCTTTACAGAGAGTGCTGAAACTGTGATAAAAAATATTGAATAGTTCAAGGATACAACAACTTTTATTTCTCAGCAGGCGATTCACATCATAGAAAGAGGACATGCGATCAAGAATAATTCCTTTTACTTTGTAAATATAAGGAAGGACTCTCAGTTGAGAAAAAAATTCGAACATCCCTACATTCTAATAAGACTTGCCTACTTATTGATGGGGATTCAGCAGCAGAAAAAACAGACCCGATATTCGAAACCCTTCATTGTGAGTTTGATGGATGTCGAGCATGACACTTGTACAGTGGTAGGGGTGATGGGAGATGCAAAGAATAGTTTTGGGACAAGATTCCTCGAGGTTTCTCAGAAGTTGAATCTCGATGTTAAACATGACTCTTTTATGGCAAATATAATGACGATTCCGAAAGAAAGTCTGCTTCATTTTGTAACCGAACTCGGAAATTATTGATTTTTTTGTTGTATGCAGCAGCACATTTTATAATGCTTAAATAAATGTTTAGTCCTGTGTTTATATTTATATCCCTCCTATAAATTATTTGCACAAATTGGTTTGCGCATTAAAAATCGCTTCATTATTTCAACATTGCAGATTGTGCTAAAATTGGAAGAACCTCCCAACTTTTTACAAATTAAAAAGCTAACTCTGATTACAATGATAATACTTACACATAAATCACTAGTAATTATAACCATATTAGTATTGTTTATTTTAGTATTTTTTCCTGAGTACCTGAAAGATCTCTATAAAATAAGTGATAATTTTTTACTTTCGTACTCAGTCAGACTGTTCTGCAGTTGTTTTGAATCCTGTACAGTTTATGCTCTCTTGTTATGTTCGAGATAGAACTAAATTTCACTGATTTACTGTTTGAATTTTTGCATTAGACTATCCTTTTTGTAATCGTGTTTGTTATTGGGTTGGTCAGATCCCGAAA
>JAOWAT010048456.1:0-11530 GCA_028571025.1 Longipedia americana | reverse complement strand
AGAACCTGATATGATGTCTTCCTGAAAGTAAACTGTCATAACTTAAAAGCCAAATATTCGGAATTCATATCATTAATGTTTACTGAAATTCAGGCATTATTGACACTTTTCAAACTGGCTAATTACCTAACAAATTTCGTAGTTTGGATTTTTGCTCTTTGGTAGCTGACGTTTTGTACAATTTTATTGAGTTTTTTTTTGAAAATTTGGTTAAGTTTTTGAAAAAGTTCCTGAATTTACAGTGTTTGGTAAATTTCACCACAAAATTTGAATTTGGGTAATTTTGATAAATAAACAATATTTTTAATCTGAAATTTCTGAATTTCTGATAGCACATTTTTTGAGCTTTCTTATCTTCATTTTGAACTGAGGTTTGGAAATATTTTAGTCAAACTCTGCATTGATTCATAAACATCTACCGTATTTTATGCTAAATCGGACCTACTGGGGGTAAATCGGACCTAAGCTAAAATGAAACTAGAATGAAATTTAAATATTTTGAGCATAGGTCCGATTTACCCTTCCCCCGGTAGGTCCGATTTAGCATAAAATACGGTACTACTTCGTCACGTTGAAATTGGCCAAATGCAAAAGCAATCAAAGTCACCTAAATTCATACCTAGTTTTTCCCTAAGATCCAGACAGGTATGGCAGACAGAAAAGGCAGTCATAAAGACTTTAGGTTCTTTAGTCTCTGAATCATTCATTACTTTTTGCCTGACATGTTTCTGATTTTTTCCGATTTTTATCTCTAAATATAATGTTAAATCGATTTTTCAAGGAATAATTCTTATGTTTTCAATCCTTACCTCTGTTTTTATTTAACCATAAATCAACAAGACGATAAAAAACTTCGGTTCAAAATCATGCACTCTTCTAAAGGTGAAAAATTGTCGCAATTGACTTCTTTTGTTTTATTTTATTTCCACATAATTTCACAAAGTACTTCCTCATTGGTTTATTGACATTTCAGTCTTCTTTAAGACTAAAAATTGCAATCTTGCAATTATAATTCGCTAAAAAGAGTAAACAAATTGCCACCATTTGCAATAATAACCATACACAATCATTCATGAAAAATCTTGAGCAGGTGGAAATAAATGAGCTGACAATGTTTGTACAATTTGTCAACCCATTAATAATTATCGTAATTAATCACACACTAAAGCACATGATATGATTTCCCGCAAAAAATGTAGAATGCAAAATATTCAATTGACATGAAATATCATAATAATAACAATAACAATAAAACCTAATTCAATTTATGCATATTTGTATATTTACTTATGCTTATCATGAGAAATCTCAATGAAAACTGAATTTGAAACAGTGCTGCCTGTTTTGTTCATGTTTTTTCTTAAGCGAAATAAAAAAGTCCATCCATGAAACATGATTTTGTGAACCGTGATCGGTGCTCCTGAAGTCCATTTGTAGCAGTCCATGGTAGTGCACAGTGGGGCATTGGAGTCTATTCTGTCTCATAGCAAAGCTGTTGTTTTCATTGGGGAGAAATGTCTTTGTTATGAGAATGAAAACAAGACAATGCATCACTGTGTAGTGGTTGAGTCAATGCAAAGACTTGCTATACAGCCATGGGACCATGGCACTTGAAGTCTTTTCCCTTTTTCATTTTTCCACACCTTGCCACAAGAACGCAAAAAGATTACACATTACAATGCATTTCAAATTTGATACTTAACAAAATGACTATTGTGATCTCAGGCAGAGCCCTTGCTACAGATAACAAAATGCACTTTTTAGGCAAACCCAATTTTTAGCACTTGTACTTGAAGTCTTTTTCCCTTTTCTTTTTTACACCTTGCAAGGAAGATCCAAAAAGATTTGGTGTTACCATACATGATTCCAATATGATATTTTACATATATAAAGTAATATTCAAATCATTCTTTAACCTTTTTTCTGAAGACTAAGATAAAAATTCCAAAATCAAATTTACAATTGTAAAGATTTTAAATAAATATCAACTTTTAGGCAATAGAATTGTTAAAATTCTGAAAAAAATATACTCAGGCTGAATGTATTGTAAGACATAAGAGAAAGGGGTGAATCAAGCAATAAAGAAGCAAATACAGAACAAATGTAGAACATTTGGAAATGTGGGTTTCCTATCAATTTAATCAAAGGCTTTATTATTTACCTACATTGTTAGGCCTGGGAAGTGATCTTGCAATATTGTACGCAAAATTGCAGCACTTGCAATATTTCATGCAATTTATTGCGAGCTCTGCAATATTGCACAAAATATTACAGAGCTTGAAATATTGCATTCAATTTATGACATGTTTTATGAAATTGACAGTTACCAAGTTTTTCATTGCTAACTTGGTCTGATCATGTTAGCTTTGAAAAACTGTAGCATTGAAAAGCTGAGGTAAACTGTGTTTCTATTAGAAAGCACAGAACTGTGGCTGTGTAATTAATTGATGATTAAGTAAATGATCAAGGTTGACAACATAATTTAGTTTTCATGTTTTGTAACATCCTCACATATTGATTGTCAAATGCAAACACAGTCTGACCATGTTTACTGTTGACACTTTTTAGACAAGGACATTTTGCCAAATGATTTATTAGATCCAGATTTTCCAATCTGCATCCTCCCATTACTCTTATCAAATCTCTATTGAAGTAACAGTCCTATTAGGTGACAGTTTTGAGCACTCTCAAGCCAAATAGCAAGGGAGAAAAAGAGCAGCCCTGTCATTTTGAGACTTCAACCTACTTTTTCTTCCATTCCAGTGAGGTGTGTTCTTCTACGAGATATGATGATTGCATTTCAAAGACTAAACGCAGGAGAAGAAGAAGAAGAAGGGATCAGGAGTGTTCCATGGATGGCCATGGGAACACACAGTGGGGACATTGGCGTCCTTTCTGTTTCAAAGTGTTCCTCTGAAACCAGTGAAGAATATTAGTAGCTTTCTCATCAGCCCTATACAGTAAAATCAGCTGGTGGATTAGACAGGTTTTGAACGCTACAAATATAATTTCCTTGTTTTTCAATAAATACTGATATTTTTTTGTTCCAAAAAATTTTATTTATCATGTAATATGATCAGAGAACTATGCTTGTAATGAAAAAAAAATCATCGTACACTAATAGTTTTTTTATGAATTTTTCTAGAAAAATGGATTTTTCTGTTGTGACAGTTTTTGAACGCATTCAAATACTGATTTTTGGCCCAAAATTAGAGTCAATTATGCTAAAACTTTTTAGAAAAATTGAACATGAAAAATTGTTGAAGTTTAAGAGAAATATTTCTACTTTGACATCAACTGTTTGAATTATGTAAATTAGTTTCATTTTATAAGACTTAGAAGAGGATTTGTAACACCTACTTTTCAAGAAAATCACATCCTCTGGTGCAGGGTTCACCAACGGATATTATTGTATAGGGTTGTTGAGAACATAGAGATAATTTGTCATTTTTCAAATCCAATGTACAAAAAGAGTCAGAATTTGACAAACACGGGTTTCTTGTTGAAGCTCCACAGGAAACTTAAATTGATCATGACAGGCAGCGTGACAGCGTAACCAAGTCCTTTTAAAACAAGGAAGGATTTTAAAAATAAATAACAATTTTAGGGAGATTCAGTTTCGAGCTCATAATGTTTAATATGTGGTAATCCATAACAAAATAACTCAAAATATATCAGCAAAATAAATTAATTTTTGCTGAATAAGGTCACACTTTTTGGCACGATTTATGTTATGAGCGCAAAAGAGTAGAGGGAGGACTAAATTAAAAAGATGCTAAGGCCAGGCTTATACCACCTTGAAAAGTTAAATAAGGGTAAAAGAAAGGGCTTGGTGAATAAAAGTTTTCAAAAATATACTCTTCCTGCTCAGGAGATGCCCAGAAAGTTGTTATTTTTTATGATTTTTCTGGGCGGTACGACCTTTGTACAGACCATTTATAATAATGTTCATTCAGGATAGTACTGAACATGTTTTAAGGTTTTCGGACTACGTTCTTCAGGCTGCTAGCACCAGTCCAACTCGTTTGGTTCTGTTTTGAATTGATAATATCTTTACTACATAACGTAGTCCTTCCCCTAATAAGAGTGGCTTTTTAAAAATTCATTGAGGTTAGACAATGACTGTCGAGAATTTCTCTATTCAAGGGTTTTTCAACTTTGAGTGAGTCCTCTCCGTTATGGCAAATTATGATATGAAATATGACGTAAATTAGTACCTTAGGCAAGACTCAATTTCAATTTGTTGCGGAAGAATAATTTATAAGCTTGGAAAAACCTAACAATAAAATGAGAAGAACAAAATTTAGATTTTGTTTGCATTATAATGAGTGTTATTATTTAAACTTGCTTCTAAAGGCAAGCAGATCAAAAATTTAAACAACCAAGTGCCCAACAAATTTTATGCTTGAGTACAAAGCTCATCCGTAATTATAATCATTATAATTGAAAATATAGGATAAGTTTAAATTTCAAAAATCATTAATGAAATCTATATAAATGTTTCAAATTTTTGCTTGATTTTTAATAATATTGAATACAAGATTGTAATAGAAATTACTAATAAAACAAAAAGAATATGCTAATTTATACAGCTCAAAACTCTTTAAAATCTCACCTGTTCAATCATACCTTGATTATTAATTATTATTTTAATATAAAAGTAAATGTATGGCCTTAAAATAGCCTTTGAAGGTAAATTTTCTCATATCAAATAAAAGATTGAAAAGAGAATTTATTGGACCAATTTTCTATTGAAGTTCTTTATTCATTGATCCTAAACAAACTCAAAAGACCTATTTTCCACTTTTTATGGTTACAAGGCAATTACACCTTTGTGTAATTTTTATTGAATCTTAACAAGTTTACCAATAAAAGGAAAAAAACCATCTTTTTAAAGATAGGGTTTTGAGGTAATATTGACAATAGTTTTCAATTATGAGTGACATAATCAAAGCCCATTATCCTGTATTTACCAACTGTGTAATTTTCCACAATTTTTATGCACTGAAATTGAAAGCCATTTTCAACCAAATTCAGGATTTAGAATCAAATTAAGCAAAGTGGATGAATCTTCACACAAATTTTTATGTTCTATACTTACAATCGCGTTTCCTTTCTTCTGATTTCATTAATTAAATCTGATGACTTTGATTTTAATCTGAGATTTTAAATATTTTCATTCCATCTCATATATCAAAACATGGAATAAAAATCTCAGGGAATATTTTTATTATTGTACATTTGATATAAAAAAGTGATTGTCCTCCAAAAATGATTTTGATAGAAAAGTGAAACTCTTGGAGCATAAACAAAAAGTTACAAGCAAGATTGTTAGAGAATTGCAGGTTTGTAAAAAAGATTGATGTGTCACGTTACAGAACGTGACATTTCTTTCCCTAAGTCAAACATTTTCCTAAAACTCTTAATTGTCAAGCATTCCATATTTACTTCACTTTGCTAAATAGAGTATGTCCCACTGAGTAGGGCCAGTGAAAATTAAAGATTTTCAGCAGGCTCATAATCGTACTACTTATTATGACATTAAAATCACATGTTCAGAGCTTCTTCTCAACCAATCAAATTCAAAATCCATTCATGTTTTACAATTTAAATTCATTGTTTTGTTTATTTTACTCCAAATTGACGCAAATATTGAGCGCTCTCTTGGACAATTTACATAAGTAATCGATGAAAAATCGATAATAAATCGATGAAAACGTAAATATTGAACGAATTGGGCCAACTGAGTGGGACATACTCTACAAATTTAATGTAATATTTGTCCACATAATATTAGTTCACATTCATGTGTTTAATGTAAACTCATTTCAATGATTAATTGGTAAAATGATAAATCCTGTGCATTATATATCATGGCTAGATTATGTTTTCCAAAGGAGTTTTAATAATACTTTCCATAATGGCAACTGACACATTTCATTATAAAACCAGGGCAAAACAGAAAAGAAACACCAACAAAATCAACAAATATCTCACACCCAACCAGAAAAGGACCATGGCTCCAAAATATTTTTCAATAATTTTTTAATGAAGTAATCCTTCAAAAACTTTCCAATTTGTGGTTTCGACAAGAGTTAGGTAAAATGAAAAAAAAATTAACCGGACAATTAAAAAGATTTTACCAATTCCTTAATGCCATAAGATTTGGAACACTTTCTCCACTTCAATTCAAAAATGGAAGATATATCAATCCTTCGGTTTACTTATCCCGACTTTCTTAAAATTTCATACTTAATCAATATTAACAAACTTTTCATATGATGATTTCTTAGAATGCTTCAGTTCTACCTAAATATATGTTCAAATTTTCTTAAAATTTCTATAGAAAAGCTTTGAGTCAAAAAATTTTCAGGGAGGATGTGCAAGGCACATGTAGAAACTCATCAGACTCAAACACACATTCAGAGTTTACATACATTCCACCCAAATCCAAATAAATACCAACCAACATATTACACCATTAACCGTGTTAACTTTTTCATCAAAAATTCATGATTCCAATGATAAAGTGTACTTGTTATATCTACAAATTGTGGTGTGGCGGTATTGGGTTGGTACATATAAGTAATCTAATGAAGCAGTGCTGCAAACCATCCATGGTTTGGCGTTGGTTTATTTACTTCACTTCATTTCAAGTGCTAAAACCATTTCACACCCATAAATAATGGGATTTTCAAATGAAATGGAGTTCTTGTTAGAACGTCAAGCCAAACCCATGATTCATTATATAATCATAAGATCCATAGAAGTTTATGAATGCTAAATATCCAAAATTTCATGCATGAAAATAAAGTTTGTGATTGATTGAGTTTTGCAGTTTATTTGAAAGAATTAAGCATAATTTGAGTATTTGAAGGCAAAAAATGAATTTCTGACTGAATAAAGTAACAAAAATGGACTTTTTGCATAATAATCCCCCAATTCACCCACTTTGGTGTCAAAAACAGCAGTTACGGAAAGTTTATAGAAATAGACATTTTCTAAAAATTAGTATTTTTGAGTTTTTCGATTTTTGGACTGAGCTACTTCAAATATTTGACGTTGAGTTTCTCGATTTTTTGGCAAAAAAGCCTGAGTAATGACTAAATCGATGGCTTATACTTAAAAATCTCTAACCAAACAATGATATTGTTAAGAATTGCCTTATTTATTAAGTGACTTGCTTCATAAATTTGGTGAATGAAAATGATGCTGCGTACGATTCCGTTTTCAAAAAATGTGTTTTATGATCTGAAATGAAGGCAGAAATTATCCTCACACTTACAATCTCAGATAAGAAAAATTCCATTTTTCTGGAGCTTGATTACAGAAATAACCACCCTAAGAAATTCTATTTAAATCTTTGAGTCATACTAAATGCTTTCAAATCAATCTCATTTTGAAAGTAGCTCTTCAACAAACTGTAATCATTATTGTACCATACACCTGGTCTACTTCACTCAATCTAAAATCCATTAATGAATTATCATATAAGCAGCCATTGAAAGCTCATAATATTGAGTACGGCAGATGGATCTGTTTAATCATGGAAAGACAGATTTCCGCTCTCATGAGTTATTGTGACGATACGTGCGGAATGAAAAATGAGAAACACAAACCGCAAGCAACGCGCTAACTGACCGTTAGGGGAAAGAAATCCAAAACAGTAAATAAGAACTGGGATAGACAAATTACAGATGACCTCAAAACAATAGAAATATTATGTAGCTGAAAAATTGCAATTTAAACAGGACACGATGATTTATCATTTATACGTAAAAATATTTGTATTACATAAAATTTGTTAAGGAAGCTAATTTGAAACTTGAGAGAGTCCTTAGATTTTCAAAAAAGCGGCACTTTGTTTTTAAAGGTATTAAAATTTTAAACATATGATCTTGGGCATTTTTATAAGGCAAAATTTTAAATCTGTTAGGCATACCTCTTCTGAACCTATGGTTCAAAGATTTTAAACTTTGAATTAAAATTCTTAAAGATCAAAATTTAATTTTTTCTGTAGTCAGCCTCAATTGTAGACTGTAAATGGCATTGCAATCTTTTTTGTGTTTTCTTCCATACACAGAAATAACATTCAGCTATTTGTTTATATTTTCATTCTACGCTAATGCCATCTGTTGGTTTTCTGTGATTACAATTTGAATGTTAATAAACAGCTTTTCACAAAAAGAACAGCTAGAAGAGAGATCTTTATCAAGTCAGTATGACACTAGCAAAGATAGATTCCATCCTCTTGGTCATTGTGTGCATATTCCTAATTACACATAAAAATTGCATTGCATTGTGTAAAGCAATAAATGTCAGTGTAGATCCCCGAGCAAGCAGGGCACGGTTGTTTAATAAGCAAAATAAGTCAAAATTAATTGTCCACGGATAGTCATGCCCTAACAAAATATGTGGTTTGACCAAAACTTTATATTGAAAATACCCATTATCCATATAGTTTGGTCAGTAAATTTTGGCAATTTAATATGCTGAATGATAGACAATTAATTAAATTTTGTGAAGAATGGGTATTTTCAATAAATCTTTCGGTATTAATAAAATAACTTTGGCCAAGCCATATTTTTGTTTTGGGCATTATTTTTCATGGACAATTAATTTTAACTTATTTTGGTTATTTAGAACTGTGAGGGCTCTTTAAATTTGTGTGCCATTGTAGTTGTTGTTCTGTTCCGCAATGATTTTCTATTCTTTTACGAGCTCATTAATATTTTATCATGTACAAATACCATAATAATCTGTCATGTCAGGTTATTTTCATTCATATTCACTCATAAGAATTATATACTGTTTCTATCTCAAATCAAAGAGTGCATTATGCATTTTATTCAATGAGTAAAATAGAAGTACACTTTTCATTTTGGGACAGAGGATAAACATGAAATCCAGCAAATAGTAAGGTTATAAAAACCAGACAAAGTTTTTTGATTTCATTGGCGACATTCTTATTCTCTTGCATATGCCAAAAGATCAATTTGTAGTCAAATACAATTTTAATTTTTGCTATGCTGAAGCACTCACTTTTAATTTATGTAGTAAAATGGCCCAAAAAGTACGAATTACTACTATTGACGAGGGTAAGTGCTTCAGCATATACTTGCAAAAAACAAAGATGTATTTGACTACAAGATGATCTTTTGGCATATAGAGGAAAACTAGATTGTCGCGAATAAAATCTAAGATAGTCAAATTTTCATTGTAGTCAGTTTTTATCTCCTTAGTAGAATTTATTAGACTTTCATTTCTAACGAAAAAAAATTATAAGTATGATTTTGAAATTTCTGAATTGGTCTTTTTCAAAAATCTTGATTTGGTAAAATTGAAAATTTTGAGACCTTGGATTGGACTAAGACTTTAACAGCATTCAAAATCAAAATTATCTCTTTTTTTGCAATTTTTTATTTTTGTCCTTTTTAAAACTGACTCCCCAAATTTTGGTGTCGACAATCTAATTTGAGCAATCCGTAGCCAAAGGGTTCCCATTTATACGGTACATAATATTTCTAAACGTGATTTAATTCCATCTGAACCGCCACAGTTACACTTTTTTTTTATATGCATCAACCTGATTTTTTTAGGCTCGGGCATGCTTTTTTGAGGATTTCTAAATTAAAAAAAATCCTTGTCAGGATGCTTGTTTTTTTATGAAAAAAATTACGGATGTGATCATGATTTTAAGCTAAGATGCTTAATTTTGGTGCAATTTTAGGCTTTGATGCTTAAAAAATTTTCAAGTGTGAAGCGCTTGCAAAAATTTTTAGGCTAGAAAATGTTTAAGGCTTTGATGCCTAAAATTTTTTCACGTGCTTTTCGCGTGAAACAAATCCTAGGCTGGCAAAGATGCTTTTGAAATGTTTATTTTTTGGCAAGTTTTAGGCTAGGATGCTTATATAAAAAAGTGTAGTGAGCCAAAGTAGCAAAACTCTAACTTGTTGTAAACTTTTGTTTTTGTTTCCCTCTCATGATCTTAAAGCGCGCCATCTATACATCCCGAGTCATCATCCTCTCGAGGTTGCTTCATTCGCCGGCAGAACACCATTAACAGGTAGAAGAAGCCCATTCCGAAGACGCCGCCCCAAAATCCAAGAGCGCCACCTAGTGACAGCCACAATAATTGCTTGATCACAAGAGGCTTCTTAACTAAAGCTGGGAAAATAAACCTAACATATATTGTCGGGCAGAGTATTTATGAGCCTACATATATGAGAAGATTTGACCAAATTATCAAAACATTTCAAAGCCTGCTAATGTTCGATCATTTTTAGTTTACTTCAATGAAGTGGGACATGCTGCAGTTTCCCCGAATTTTTGGTCAAAGCCATTGAATTTCATATTGAAATATCTTTCTCATCTGAATAATCTGGCAATTCTGGTTATTGAAGGTATTTCAATTTTATTGATAAATTTGTCAATAATTTTTGAGATTGTCAACCAGATTATTGTCCAGAAAATGATTTTTGAAACAATCTAATACAATGTGCCAATTAATAAATTAATAAAGCTCATTCATAAAGGCTTTGCATTTGGTAGAATGCACCTAGGCAGTTTAATATATCTTCAAGGTATTTTTATTAAGTTTGGATAAGTCAAATCAGGTGATATTCTGTATTTGTGAATTTTGTGGATTTTTACTCCTTTTTGTAAGTTTTAGATATTTTTATTGCATAAATCATTGAAAACTATCAGTTAAAAAACTCAGTTTTGGGCAAATTTTATTAAATAGGGCTTGTCTTTAGTCAAGTCCATCTAGATCATGAATCCCTTTTAACTTTACATTTCATCGAAATAAAATTTGAACTTTTGAAAGTGGATAATGATGGGAAGAGTGCTAATTGCTCTGACGTCAATAATGAATGAAAGTGATGACGAATACGATTGTTGTTAGGAAAATCATGTTTTTTCTCTCCAAATTGATACTCGAACTTTTAGTGGATTAATTGTTATGTTGGGCAATGGAACTTCACATCAGATAAGTGATTCAAAAATTAATTCATATGAGGAAATGTCATTGACTAAAGCTGATGATGTTTATAAAAGGTCTAGGTTATTCTAAAGTTATATCAAAAACCTTTTGGTTTCTCTTTAGAAATGTTACAGTAATTACATTTGAATAAATACACTTTGGGCCAAGTGTTAGAAAATTTGAAATTCTTATTCCTTCCACCTATTTTGAACGAGTTGAGTTTTGTACGTACATTTTCATAATAATTGTAGTACTACAAGTCCCTCTCGTTGAAATTGACCAAACGTGAAAAGTATTAAAATCCCTGCATTCATCCCAAGTTTTCTCAAAGTTCCAGACAGCCATGGCAGGAGAAAACCTCGGTTTCTAAGGGTGCAGTCCGCTATCAATATTTTGTATCGGCAACTTCGGCAACTTGAGCAACTTGGGAAACTTTTTTACAAAATCCGGGAAATCTTATTAATACAGCTTCCCGGATTTTGTAAAAAAGTTGCCCAAGTTGCTCAAGTTGCCAAAGTTGCCGAAGTTGCCAATACAAAAAATTAA
>JAOWAT010048345.1:0-11530 GCA_028571025.1 Longipedia americana | reverse complement strand
TAAGGGCATTTTTGGAATCTGCAGATAAATCTTTTTAAAATAAGTCACGTACCTCCCGAATCCGGGACCCCTTGAAACGCTCTATTACAATATTAGTCTTGAAATTATTCAAGTTTCCACAGACAACTTGACCTGAAATTGAAAACTTGAATAAAAGAGACAATCTTTGAAATAGATATAGTTTCCAAATCATATTCCTGCTCTAAGTTGTTCCTGAATGGTATTTATGAGGTTAACCCTTATCGTCATGCGATGGTTTATCTAACCTTATTAGCGCATGATGATCAGGGTTAAAAGGATGAAAGATGGATACCAAAAAATCGCAACAGGAGGCTGTATCATATCAACCAAGAAAATAATTGAACAATTACAAACGTTTATCAAGAACAAAGTTACTTTTAAAAATCGTTTAGGGCGTCATGTTGAACTCCATGCACCAAACAAAAAGAATTCATATTCTTAAAAATCAATAGTTTTCTAATAAATTAGACCAGTTTTTGTATAGTATTTTCCAGAATTTTGAGAATTCCTCTGGTATCAGTGTGGATCAACATTGTACGACTCCGTCCAGTTAGGATCGACTCGACAGATAAATTCAATATTGGTTAAGCCAATTTCAATTGAACGGAGTAGTATGACTTTATATTTTGAGAAAGAAAAATGTAAATCTCTCGTAAAGTTTTAAAAAGTTGAGGCAAGTATTTGGTTAGAGAGGAGAACCTCAATTGTTTTAACATCACACTTTCTGAAGTAAGTTTTCATCAAAATGATTAGATTTATTTACAGTGTCGTTCATCTAGTCGTGACAAAACTTATTTTGCGTTTATATTTAGTGAAAATTTTGATATAAACACAAAATAAGTTTTGTCACGACTAGATGAACGACACTGTATCACTTCCTAAAATAGTTGTTTCTGAGGAATCTCAAAGACCTCTCAAAATTGCCTTTTCGATGAAGTGATCTTACAAAACAATGACGAATCCTGAAAATCTGTATAAACTCCTGAAAGTCTGTGTCCTGCACACAAAGATGTTTGATAAAGGGCGTCAAAAAGGGTGTTATTGGATCATCACGGGGGATCAAATTTAGGTTTTGTTTCTCAAAGATCATTTATGGACCTCACCAGAAACCAATTTTAATTGTTTAAAAGCTACATTGGCCTGACTTGAAAAGATGCGGTTTTAGGCATCCCAACTATGTTACACATTTCAATAGGAGAGTCTCCTAGAGGTTAATTGGCAATTAAATGCCATAATAGCTTGATTAACACCTAACACATCATTAAAAATTAATAGGGCGGGTCTCAAAGTCATGTAGAAAGAAAACAAAGCAGATTGAAATGAAATTTTAAACTTTCTTCCTACCTTTGAATTCAAAGAAGATTCAATATTACTTCTTCTGCCTTGAATTATTATTTAGAATCCTTTTAGATGTTTTATAAATTCGTTTAATTCATCGTGAGAACCATGTGATGTGCTAAAATTCGGGAGAAAATTTGCATCAGTGATTAGCTAATCAGTGATGTAATATTCCTGCAAAACTTAACACATCACATAGTTCTCAAATCTATTTTGGGACAGATGCAGTATAACTTAACTTATCCTGAAGAAAAGTAGAAATATAAAGTGGAAGAACAGATCATTCATTATTAACCTTCAATGACCTTAGAACAACAAAGTCTTCAAATGAATATATTTATTTTTCCTTCAAGAGGTAGTGAAAAAGATTAATTCATTTTATGATTAACTCTTCTTGACGTGTCCCCCACTGTGAGCTACTTACTACTTGATTTCTTTTTTATGCATCTTTTAAACCAGAAAGAGATTCCGCTCACTCACAGTGGGTCATTCATTCTTATTTGTTACTTAACCGAGCTGTCTTTCAATAGAGAGTTTGGTTATGAGACAAGAAATGTGTCAATCCTGCACTGTGGTTCAGTTTTACAATCAAGACAAGTCAGGCTAAATTTGACCTTTGGTTGAAGATGTAACCATGTATTCAATTTCAAAATTGTTTCACTTGAGATCAACTAGTTATCCATCGCTGAAAATGTTTCATTCTAAAATTGTAGTAGATTCCCTAAGACAATATTACAGCTATAAAAGAAAAAAATATTTGGATGCTTTTATTCAAGGGACACTAAACAAGCGGAGCAAGTTTGAATCGACATGTAGACTGTACTTTAGAATGGTTTTTCTTCAATTTTTAACCTCTTGAAATAAATATTTTTTTTAGCAATTTTCTTATTGTTCTTGATCTTATTGTTGCATACGAGTTTACGAGTATTGCATACGAGTTTACGAGTATTGCTCTATTTTGATGCGTGTGACGAAAAAGAAATAAATTTATTTTTTTCAAAAATTGATCATTGTCCTTAACCTGATCTTCCCTATTGAAGCTTTGATCAGCCAGATCTACCCTATTGAAGCTTATGATCAGCCAGATCTACCCTGTGGAAACTCATGATCAGCCAGATCTACCCTGTTGAAACTTATGATCAGCCAGATCTACCCTGTTGAAGATTGTCCTTAGCCTGATCTTCTCTATTAAAGCTTGTCCTTAGCCTGATCTTCCCTATTGAACATTGTCCTTAGCCTGATCTTCCTTACTACAGTTTATCATTAGCCTGATATACATTTTGGAAGTTTGTCATTTGCTTGTGTGTGTGCATGAGTGTGTGCCCATTTTTGGCGTTTTTTTAATTTGTCTGGCAATGCTTTTTGCAATTCATTTTCAAGATTTCTCAGAGCTAAGTTGCCCATTTAAGGCATGTTGCACGCCAAAATTTGCGCAATTAAATTTGATTGATGTTTCATGATTCATGACTGACATCTCACATTTGATGACTGGTATCTCACGAGATGTGTGATGTAGAATCATCAACTTCATTTCATGATCAATGACATGTTTCATTTGATGAATGGCATATTATGATGTCTCAGGACAGCTGACAGACATTTAACGATTGAAAATTGACGTCTCGCAATTGACGACTGATGTCTCATGATTGACGACTAACATCTCATGATTGACGACTGACATCTCACAATTGACAACTGACATCTCACGACATTTCACGATTGACAACTGACATCTCGCATTTAATGACTGATGTCTTTTGAGTGGCATGACTGACATCTCAAGATTGAAGACTCACATTTTGCGATTGACATGACTTACATCTCAAGATTAAAGACTGACATCTCATGATTGATGACTGATGTCTCATGATTGATGACTGATGTCTCATGATTGATGACTTACATGTTGTGATTGACAACTGACATCTTGCAATTAACAACTAACTTCTCATGATTGACCACCTATGTCTCATAATTGATGACTGACTTCTCTCAATTGATGACCGACTTCTCACAATTGACATGAATGACATATCACGATTCATGATTGACATCTAGCGATTGATGAATGAAGTCTCACAATCAATGACTGATGTCTCACGATTGACAAGACTGATGGCTCATGATTGATGACTGATGTCTTGCAATTGATGACATACGACTCACAATTAATGACTGATGTCTCATGTTTGACATGACTTTCATCCCAGGATTGATGTCTAATGTCTCGCGATTGATGACTGATATCTCCAGATTAACATGACTGACATCTCACTATTGACGACTGACATCTCATGAATGATGGCTGACATCACAAGATTGATGACTGATGTCTCAGGATTGATGACTGATGTCTAGTGATTGATAATTGATGACTGACATCTCATGATTGATGAATGATGTCTCCCAATCAACAATAGATATCTCACGATTGAAGACTGATGTCTTATGATTGACAAGACTGACGTCTCACGATTGGCGACTGACATTTCAAGATTGACGACTGACGTCTCATGATTGACGACTGATATCTCACAATTGATAACTGATGTCTCGTGATTGACAACTGATGTCCCGTTATTGATGACTGGTGTCTCATGATTGATGAATGACGTCTCCGGATTGATGACAGACATCTCATGATTGATGACAGACATATTAGGATTGACGACAGATGTCTCACGTCTTACGATTGAGGACTGATGATCTAAACTCATATGCATTGCGATGCTTCAGCCTTGTTTTGTATATAATTTTGGGATAATCATTCACTCACAATTCCAGTGCAAAATTGTATCTGCGGTCTTTTAAATTCATATAGACCAACTAATATACGTATAACCTAAATTTAAATGTATTTGATGTTAAATATGCAACATGGAAAAGGTCATTTCTCACTTTTGAAAAGTTGAAACATTGCTTTTCATTGCTTGTAATTTTATGGCCAGAAATTTAGGATTTATGATATATATCACTTTTCCTGTGAGTTGCCTCATGATGTATACAAGAAGGAATATTGCCCGGTAATATAAGAAAAGTAATGAGACCTTCTAAAACAAAGACACATTTTAGTGTTCTCAAATATAATTCTGATGTTCAGATCAATCACATCAATTGTCTGTCTGTCTGAATGCCTACATAAGAATGGATAGTATTACACAATTCAGCAAAACCTGCAAAAAAAAGAAAGATTTGTTTTGTTGATCACAGTTTAGTTTTTATTACTTATCTATAAAAGTAAGACATTTTTGACAGAATTTCCCTCTCAAAACTAAGAATATTTCCCAATGGATACTGAGAAATAAAGAATTCATAGATGAATGCAAAGTTTGTAATTCATAAGATTTTAAAAATCAGCTTGAAGTATCCGAAAAAAACAAAGGCCAAATTTCTTTAAGCAGCCATGAAAAACCGACAAAATATTATAATTTTAGATATTAAATGTATTAAAATGTTTACTTTTTTAAATCCAAATCATACCAAAAATAAAGCTTGATTACTTCCCCTGTTCTTTTAATTTGGTTTTGGTTTTCACTATGGACTTTTCACTATTTGATCCAGGAAAAGTATTTGTTACGGAAGGAAGTGACCGTCGTAAATCAATCATATACGGCAATTATTTAACAATTCATATTCAAATTGTATGTACAATTTGAATAGTTTTTCTTGCAATTGAAAGCAATTTGATGTAATCTTAAATAGTAAAATTCAATTTAGACAGTATCGTTGAAATTGTATGAAACTTTAACAGGCAATTTTTTTCTAGGGCAAATTAAATTCAAAATGAAAATCTCTTCACTATGAGAAATAAGATTATAATTTTTTTGATTTTTTGTTATAACAATTAAAGTGCCGTTTATTTTAAAGAGAAATTTGTGTAAAAAAGAAAGATAATATTAGTATTATTTCAAGAGACAAAATAAATTTTACTGAGATTGCCAAGATGCCCAGAAAATCACACGTAATCTTGTTCTTTTCGATCTATAAAAGTCGCACCTCATATAAACTTTTCAAAAACCATTTTTGTTGTAGGATGTATTTCAGAATGTCAACAAATGTCTTTTTATTCCAAATCCTCTTCAAACAAAATAGAAAATGTACAAGCAATAAAAAGAACAATTTTACTCTTTGGCATCTGAAATGAAAGAATGAATGAATATTTTTTGGTGTTAGTATCAAACTGAGTTCATAGATTTTCTATCATTTTTCAAAAATAAGAATGATGACAAAATTGACCATGTATTTTGTTCTGCTAACTTTATATGGATCATTTTTGGATAAATGAATTTTTTTTGCAACATTCTAAGATGATCCCATTCGTACATTTCTATTATTTAAATAAACTAATTGACTGTGATTAAAATACCTATTATACAACAATTTTGATGAGTAATGTAACTAATGTTGTTATTTGAATTATCCTGCCATTCTTCTTTCCAAGATTTTGTTTGATCAAATTAGTAACATATCTGAATTTTTTAAAAATTTGCATAGAAATCAAAATAAAAAGATCAGATGATAGTGTGTTACATCATTCTTATTTTTGAGGAACTATAGGATTACCAAGCTAGCAACCCAAATCGCATGATGTGAACATAAGGAGTTAAATTTCTTATGAACTTAGGGTTCCAGATATGCCGACACTCATAAGGCACATTCCTCTGGTCAGGAGTTTAAATCAATCGACTTTCAACTCATTTCAGGTAATTAAGTTAGCAACCTGCTATTAGTAGGGGGCGGACTAAAAAACAAAGTTGCACAAAACCAAGCGGGGACCATCTTAAATTAAAGATTTTGCCAAAAGAATAAGTGCTAATTAAACATTTTTACATTTTAACAAATTTCCAGGTCGCTCTGGGCCTTTAATTTTACTTCAACGGGAGTGAAAATAGTGATATTTGTGACAAAAATGACACCCATTGAAGTAACTTTGGGGTCCCAGAGCGACCTGGAAATTTGATATAATGAAAAAATATTTTCTGTGTGTTTATTTTTATCCTAAAGTACAACTTTAAAAATGGTCCCCTCTGTTCCCAAGGTCATTTTTAATTTTCACTACATAGCTGAGTCCGTAGCCTACTATTAGCAACATTCATATTTGGCATCACTTTCATTCAAGAAATTGTCCGCACGGCTTTTGTTATAAGAAATTTTTCTCTGAAGACTTTATTTTGATTTATGAAGGTATTATTTTTTCTGTCCAAGAGTAAAATGCTCAAAGATCGGTGGTTGAAAAAAATATAAGCATAAACTAACCATGTTGTTGTTATAATTTTTGCTTTAATTAAATCCTAATCTACTTGATAAAACCCTGACAATTCATAAGTAGGTGTGTATCCGTTTAAGTACAAGACGGCATTATGCTGAGAGTTATTTTATTAGGCCTATTTCATCTTTGAATTTTTGAACTGATGCACCAACCACTGTTTCTTCTATATTTGACTTATTGCATATGTACAATCAGACGGTGAAAAAAGAACAAGAATAATGTTCAAGACCCTACGAAGACAATTTATTGGAAATGGGGAGAAATCAAAGTATCAGTTGCCTTGAATTTAGCAAAAATTTTGCCTTAATTCGTTAATGAGATTTGATCATTCTAGTCTCCAATACTTATATCAGGGGATAAACACACTCTTTCGGGAATGTTCGAACAATATTTGCGATGGCTTGACAACCTAAACTGTTACTTCCTCCATTCCAAAATACTGAATCTCTTGTGCTGTTTGCAGTTTCGCGGAAAAACTTACTTCAATGATGAGGGTGCAGTCCGCTATCACTTTTTCTATTGGCAACTTAAGCAACTTGGGGAAACTTTTTTTGCAGAAATTTCGGGAAAATATGACATGCACTTGTTTACATTTGACTTGAATATCAATGTCATATTTTGGATTCATTACAATTCCGAATTTTACCAAAAGAAGTTGCCAAGTTGCCGAAGTTGCCAATAGAAAAAAGCGATAGCGGACTGTATCCTTTCCGAAATCATTGAATTGAATTTTTCCACGAAACTGCACACAGCCCAAAATATTCACTATCTATTTTGGGATGAAGGAAGAAGAAAATGAATCTCTGTTAACCCTGCATCCGCTGGTTTTTACATCTGAAACTATGATGAATCATTTTACGGGAATTTGTCACACAATATTTTTGGAGAGAGAAAACAAGAAAAAAGATCAATATGTAAAAGTGAAGTGATGAAATGCTTTGTATAAGTCATGCACAACATTCTATTTTAAGAACCTTTGCACTTGATACAAGTTATCACAAAGGAAGAAAGAAATTAGAATTGTTTCAAAAATTCGTGAAAATGAAGGTTACCTCTTTAAATAATAAAGACAAACAAGTTATAAACAACGCAATGCAACAAAAAAAATCACAATTACAGTTTGTTTAAAGATCTTTAATCTATAAATGTTTACCCACCGTGAAAAACCACAACTAACCTTTTTCAAATATAAACACACTAAATGTCAATGCAGTAATATTTTGATGCACTCTTGTTATTAGAAAGAGATTGATGATTATTTCGGGACAGATCAAGGAATTTTGATAATGGTTAAAAGGAAGCACATCAAAAATTGAAGTTCTCTTGTAAATATTATTCCTGAAATTTTAATAGATTCACTAATTCCTCTGCAGCTGTTCACTGAAGTATATTGGTTGTTCACAATGATATTTTCAAATCTCCTGAATTTCATTCAACCATTTTATAAAAAAAATATTAAAATTTTTGTTTCTAAATAGTGATTAATTTTATTTGTGTAACACCAGTAACATAATTTATAGTTTCAAATTGAAATTGGATTAATTTTAATTATTCACCAATGAAAGATATGCTTATTTTGTTTTAACTTGTTCCCTTTAACAACTTATTTCAATTATTATCTTGAAGTTTTTTCATTTTTCATAGCTTATCACCAATGAAATATATGTTAATTTTGGTTTTGAGTTATACACTTTTTCATCTTATTTTAACATTTTCTTGTTAATTTTTCATCAAAAGTAGGAGGGTAGACTGCAAAATGTGTATCTGTTTATTTTGGTTGTCCAAGCCGAAAGCACTCCTCTCCCTGTTTTGACGACTCACCCTCCTTTCTTGTCTTTTTTGGTCTTTTTACTCCACTCCAAACAACAGCAGGCTTTTCATTTTTGGGGCGTGTAATTTGATTCCTAATAGAATATCCTATAAGTATACTCATCTTTGGGGAAATAACGAAGAAAAAAATTCAAACTGCACCTGAATTTAAAAAAATATTAGAATATGTGTTTCTAATTATAAAACAAAAATGATTTTAATTTCTTAGTTTTACAAAATGCTTTCTGTGCAAGTATCAAACAACATTGCCTTATTTTCATACTTCCTCAATATTATGAACATTTTAATTCTCCTGAAATTTGATCGACCCGCAAAAATTAATAATGGATATAAGAAAAATCTTAGGTTATTTTCCACATAATTTTTATTTAATTTCATTTTTGTTGGTTTAATTTAGTATGATTAGATACATTTTTTCACTTTGTCCTTGAAAATTAAGCAAACTGTAGAACTAAAAATGTATTTTGCAATTTTATTCTGAAAATGATAATTATTTTGATTTTTGAAAAATCAAATCTGGCAACAGTGATTATCAGCAAAAAAGAAATCATTTGCCAACCGCAAAATCAGCAAAAAACTTGCTTATTTATAGAGCCATCAAATATTCCTCATGCTATATAAGGAGAATTTATTAAAGATGCAAAAAAGTTGAAGTATTTTCGACATCAATCAGAATTTCAATTGCAAATTGAACCAAAAATTGAATTTTTAATTACAGTATAATATCAAGTTGAAAAAATAAGGCAATAAATTTAAATTTATAAAGATGAACTTTAAGTGATTAACATTTAGTTTTTGACTAAACATCCAAAAATATACCGTGGACCGGAGTAAAATTAACTTAAAAAAGCTTATTTTTTTTAATTAGTTTTTAAAACCTTTTGGAAAAAATTTTGTAAATTTCCAAATGGATCATGAATGGAAGACTTTTGCTTAGAAGTAATAATGATTATGCATAATATTTAAAGAGGTTCCATTTTACCCTGGCCAACTGTATATTTCATAGCTCTACTTTTTGAGAATTTTCAGGATAGATATCCTATGAAGATTCTTTTCTTGAAAATAGCCTGATTGTAAACAAACGCTTTCTTCTTCTTCTTCTTATGGGAAAGTCCCAACCTTTCTTTTCCGTCATGCAGTCTCTTTCCCTATTACGTCAGCTTCTTTGTGTAAGTGCTATTGCTGCAAGAAGAAAGATTTCTTCCCTTGATATGATTGTAAGGAGTGCCTTATATTGTAAGAGGGCTTCTTTGTGAAAGACTTGCCTTGATCATGAAATTTGAAAAGGGACAGCGGAATTTTATAAAGCATTCACATTGCTCTATCCAATAATAACAGTTTTTCTTAAATGCGTCTGACTTAAAAAATATCAATTTTCATCTTTTCAAATAATAAAACTTTTGGTTTCAATGCTTTTCTAGTTGGAGATGAAAGGGTCCAGAGATCTAATGCAATTTGGATGCTTAATTTGCCCATGGGACAAAACTTAAGCTTTTTAAATTTTTGGTCGTTTTGTCGCATCCGGAGGGCATCATATTGTGAGGCTAATCCAAGTGTCTGACCAGATTCTGACAATGATCATCCTATTTAGAAGGGCCTAGATTTAAGGCATCTTACATATCAAATCTATTTAAATGGTACTGAGTATTTTGTCAGTTTCAGAAGGCCATTTTTCTTGATTATTCATCATTTTTTTTACTTCTGAAGCCAAATAATTTCTTTAACACTGATTTGATGTTTGTTAAATGAAAATTGGTGCCATTTCCTACTTACTCCAAGATTTTCTACATACAGTCAAAGACGGATTTAGCGACAAATTCGGTGCACCATTAGTGTCGCTATTTTTACACTTTTAACAACAAATACGGATTTAGCATCATTTTTCAATTATAGAATAATTTTTTGGTTCCTGCAGCTGCGTCGCTAAATCCGTCGGAAAGCGCTAAATGCATACTGCCGTTAAAAATGTACAACGCAAAATCCGTCTTTGACTGTATATTCATCTTTACATAGAACGTTTAGCCAATCAGAGATATCAAAATTTGACAAAATACTGTTGATTTGTGGACATTTTGATTGGTTTTAGGACAATGTGATTCACACAGGGGAAAATCCTCGTCAACGTTGAAGAAATGTATTTAAATGATAGAATGAGAATTTTGATATGATAAGATTGTTTCATATTAAATTATTAATTCTATATAACAGAAATCATCATGAAAAACAGAACTCCAAGATTGGAGAAATATTTCTCCTATTGCAGCAGAATAAGTAAATAAGCAAAATCAACTTAAATGTTACAGAGAATTTGTGCATCTTATTTTATATAAACAATTAGATGATCAATTTTATTTTTCTTCAATTGTTTTTTCATTCTTTGTAGCTTGGTAAATGTTTCTTTTCAATATTTTTGTTAGCCAATATATTCCACTTATCTTTGTTATTCAAATCTGGAATATTTGAGGCCTCATAACTCAGACAAGAACTAGTATAAAATTGGAATGATTCAAATAAAATGAGGTGTACCAGCGGACTTTTGAAAATAAAGATTTTGCTCAATTTTGAGAAGATAGCATTTTCAGTATTTTGTTATGTAGTTATCCTGCTAAAAATGTCATCTTTAAACTCAATTTCCGGATAGAGGAGAAAAGATAATTGAATAATTCTTTTTTTCTCATGAAAGATATGAGTCAAATCTTTCTAAAAATTGTAAGCTTCAAAAATCCCAAAATTTTGAATAATTTCAAAAGTACGTTGGGCCACCTCAAATATGAACCAAACTTGTTTATGAAATTGTTTGAAGCTTGGACCTAATCTGAGAAAAATCACTACAGGGCACCCTCGGTTAAATACTTTCGATTTAACTACACATGATTTAACTACATCTCACGATATAACGACATATTTTCAGCCTAGAAAAGGTTTCATATACTAAATAAACCTCTCGAAATAACGACAATCTTGCGGTTTAACGACATTATGCATGCCTCCCAAATACAGTCAAAGACGGATTTAGCGTTCGTACACTTTTAGCGTACGACGGATATAATGACGTCGTTATTTCCGTCT